>QVRM01004444.1:0-47500 GCA_003439945.1 Dermanyssus gallinae
TATATATATATATATATATATATATATATATATAAATGTGCACCTTTGAATATCGACTCGTAGCTTCGGCTTTGCGTCCATAGCTCAGCTCCAGGTATCCGTACTTTTCTTCGTTGCTGGACACAGCTGGCATTCACTGCCGCACCGCTAGCACCGTGAAAGCGGCCGACAGCAGGTAATTTAATAGCGATATGATATCCAGCTGAGGAGTTTGTTCATGGTCTGGGTCAAGGCTGGGGTCGAAGCGGTCAGCTTGGTTATTCGGCTCGCAAAGACTCGTGCCATTGGCGGGGTCATTGGCCCTTTACTATTCTAGCTGCGAATACGTTACTGCACAAGGTAGCAGAGCTTCGTCGATGCTTGGCAAGTGTATGAGCGCAATATAACGAGACCTGTCCGAAAAGGGCCAAGGAGACAACTTCCTCGTATGGCAACCAGGCAAACTGCCTGGGAGCGCCCTCCGGCCCTTTTGCTGACTCTCTGTGGGAACCTTCGTCTCTCCCCCCCCCCCCCCGTAACTGCGGAGTTGTCTGCCCTCTCGGTGCAGAGATCTAATCCCCATGTCGTATTCCGATGGGACTCGTCTCAATATTTGCGTCCTGGAAATTACGGTCTCTCCAACTGCGGGAGTTGCCGGCAGCTGTAGCCGAAGCCCCGTGACACAGCCGTTGCATACCGGCACAAGGCAAGTGCCTAAGTACGAAATAGTTGTATCAGTAGTGCTCATAAGACTAGTCACAATAGTTATATTTCTCGACAATGATAGTAATACTAAATATAATAGTCATTAACAATGTCATTGTGGTGTCCATTACCTCTGTTTTTGAAGATATCGATTAGTATAATAATAATAATAATAATAATAATAATAAAAAATTAATTATTATTATTATTACGATTACTAGTATAATGACTACTCTTACACTCAAACAAGTGTATTATTATAAGTTCTCTATCCCATGGCTAGCTAATCAATAGCGCAGTGGCCCAGCGCTGCAATTGATTCGTATAAATTAAACATATACTAAGATATGTAATGTAGAAGTGTTGGGCGATTACAAACATTATGATATTTTATCTCCCTGACCATCACTCGTTGGCAGTTGGGTTGCCGACAATTGAGCTAAGTCAGCTAGTCTGCTCGTGCACATGGATTAGATTCGATTATATCAATTTGTAGTGGCAGCACTGTGTACTGGAGGATCGACTGTCTTCATCACTGCTTCCACACAGTGACCTCTCAAACTTTTGCGAGACTACCCTTACCTCAAATGCGCTATCTCTTTAAGCTCTTTTCCTCTAAATCTCTCTCTCTCTCTTACCCCGTACCTCTTCCCATATATATATATATATATATATATATATACAGGTAGTTCAATAAGTTCTTAGAATGAAAACCAAGAATTTTCCAAATCATGTTTTTAAATTTATCTTATTCGATATACTCCCCGAGATGCTCAATACACTTTTCCTACCAAAATTTCAGAGCTTTTATACCTTTTAAGTAGAATTCCGCGTCTTTAGACTGAAAATAGGCATTGACAGCAGCCTTAACCTCTTCATTGCTGGAAAAACGCTTTCCACCGAGACTATTCTTCAAATGTTCGAAGAGGAAATAATTAGAGGGGGCCAGGTCTGGAGAATAGGAAGGTTGTTCAATAAGTTCGAACCTCAGTTGGGACAGTCTTGCCGATGCTTGCCGGGACTTGTGTGCAGGAGCATTGTCCTGGTGAAACAGGACAACCTTCTTCTGCAAAGCGGGCCGTTTCACGATGAGTTCTTGCTAAAGGCAGTCCAACAGTCTTGCATAATATTCACCTGTGATCGTTTTACCGCTCTCAAGGTAGTCGACCAGCATTATTCTACGTTGGTCTTAAAAAACTGTAGCCATCACCTTTCCGGTCAATGCCGTTGTCCGCACCCTCTTCGGAGGTCCTTCATCAGGTGCACACCATTGGCAGGATGCTTCTTGGGTCTCGGGAGTGTAGTGATTTTACCCGGCTTTCATCGACGGTCATGAATCTGCACCAAAAATCCGACAGATTGTTTGACATCTTGGCCAAATTTCGCTGTAAAGCCAAAACAGGCGCGTTTTTTTGGCCTTGGTTGAGCAAATGCGGCAGCCATTTTGCTCTAAGCTCTTTCATCTTCAAGTTTTCGTGTAGGATAAAATGCACACTGCCTAAACTAATCCCTAATGCCTCCGCTATCTCCTTAATGTTCATTCGCTTATCTGTGCCAACGATGTTTCGCACTTTCTCTATGTTTTCCTCATTAGTTGCCGTTTTTTGGCCTCCTGGACGTAGTTCATTCTCGATGCTCCTGCGACCTCTTTTTAACACATTCATCCAGTTGGAAACAGTGGCAAAACATGGCGCAGAGTCACCGTACGTCTCGTCCAACCCAATATTTACTTGGGTCGCATTCCAACCTTTGAAATAAAAATGCTTGATAACCACTCGAAACTCTTTTTTCTTCATTTTTAAAAATCACGCCGATACGTTGCACGGGAAAAGCTATCAAACGAAATCGCAACGGCCAATCACCATAATATTTTGAGTGCTAGCAGTCGAAAAGTTGCAGTTTCTAATAGCGGTGGAAGCGCGCCAAAATTCGAATTCTAAAAAGCTCATTCTAAAAACTTATTGAACTACCTGTATATATATATATATATATATATATATAAGGAAATTGCAGACCACTTCCAAGCGTCCAAATAAACGGCGTTGCAACAAAAGTGAGTTGCTTTTTGTATTGACATATAAAACGGACTACCCAACCTTACAATAACACCAAGTAGCTGCAGCAGCATTCGATTTTGTGCTTTCGTTGCGAAACCAGTTGTAGTGGTTGTCGCTGTTGTTGTTGTTGCTGCTGTTGCGGTTGCTTTTGCCGTTGTTGTTGTTGTTGTTGTTGTTGCTGTTGTTCCTGCTATCGCAGAGTTGCTGATAGAGGTAACACTGCACAGATGGTGAGAGATCGTTGTTCATTTATATCGCGTCATTATCGCCCCCATGATCATCGGCTCCAGATGGTGAAACAAGCCAGATAGATATCTAGCTGGAAATGTGCTCCCTGAAAGTACGCTTGCCGCTCTTCCAGTGGCCATACTTCTGGCCATCACCAGTCATCCTCTTCTATGTCTACTAGACGCCTATTGGTTTCGCGCGCCAAACAGTATTCACTGTCGTAGCAATAGTAGCAATGGTTGTTGTTATTGTGCTTGTTGTTGTTGTTGTTTATTGTTGTTGTTGTAAGGCAAATGACTAGCGCGAGAACAGTCCATTTTGCTGAAGAAGAAAAATAACCGGAAGAAGAGCTTCGTCGGACAAAGGTCTACTTGCTTATCATCAATATTGATTGGCACCACGCACACTCTGCTAGGAGAGAGGCAACCACAGCACTTTGCTGCCACGACTTTTTCGATGTATGTGGTTTCGACAGGGTACTCTTTCGCCTAGTATCCGGCCGAAAAATGACTCGCATGTATGACCCTGCATTGCCGCACGACCATTTATCCGTTTATCTCTCTACCTGTCTATATGCTTATATAGACAGGTCTATGTCTAGATGCTTATATATATATATATATATATATATATATATATATATATATATGCATCTAGCTATAGTATATATGTACATAACCATATGTCTATATAACTCTGCATGTCGATTTTTATATCTATACCTATATATCTATAGGATATATATATGGATGTGCGGGATGGCATGGCTGCGATGGATGTGGACTGTGATTTAATCTGCATGGGCAACTTGAGGTCATGGTGCCACATATACGACCTAACGGTAGTGATTTTTAACCCTAAGATTTATCACGTCGGGCCACAGCTTGGTTATTAGTGATTACAAATACGTAAATCGAATCATCACCATTAGCAACAGTGGCTTGACTTGACTTGTCACCCCATGACGCGAGCAGCAATAGAAGCCGCTTTGCCTCTGCACACTGTCTCTCGTAGTAGACTAAAAGGCAATTAGTTGTTGTGTCCAATATACATCCAATTACAGGTGACATTGCCAACTGTCGAATAGAATTAGGAATATCTCTAAAAGGCCGTGACCACACTCGACTGGCAAGCCTTTCAACAGAAAGTTAGCAGGGCAGAGGAGGAACTTGGAATGCAACGTTCTCATAGAGCACGTGGTGAAGTTTGCCGATCTACTGGACATCTATGACAGCTGTACGTAAAGGTATGACGCCACCAAGGGGATTATGCCGGATTATCGGGCTGACACGATGATCGTACAGCAGCAGTTGCGACACGTAGCTGGCTCAGAAGGCTGTGTGGAATACTGGCAGAAACGTGACTAAATAAGGGTTTTGTCAAAATGTATCTACGACGGTGACAAAAATGTGAATATTTTTGTTCTGATTTTTTATTTCATACATTTGTATATATATATATATATATATATATATATATATATAGTGTTCCGAGTACGGTTGTAAGGGTCGAACGCATTGTATTCGTTTTAGCACCAGTGGCTTGATTTGTCACCCCCATGACGCGAGCAATAGAAGCGGCGTTGCCTCTGCACACTGTCTCTCGTAGTCGACTAAGAGGCAATTAGTTGCTTAGTAGAATAGTAGTTGTCTATTTCCATTCGCGCTCCCGTCACAACTTCCTTTCTGTTTGCCAGCAGCTCTCGTGTCTATAGAGCTACGGCCTAGATGCGTAGCTAGGAACCATACAGTGCAAGACACTATAGCGTCCCATGATAAGCATTGGAGATGTGGCCACAGGGAAATTAGTACACGTTTAGGTCGCCTGCTCTTACTCAGTTTTGGGGCATTGCGACTCCAGTCAGTTGCTGCTAGTCTTTCTGTTATCAAAACTTTGGTTCTAGCGTTGTTCAATTATGCATGTCTTGAAACTAGTGGGTATTTACTAAAGTTGTTTGGCATCCGGCTTTACCTTGGCAAGCCCCACGAGGAGCGGGTTTGCTGACTGAGCCGATGCGGAAGTAGTTAGGTCCTAGTTGGAACCATGCCTAGAACCTAGTTGAAACCATGTGAATAACACAGATTTTAGTCTTCCACTACTCAAAGTGTTTTAAGCAGCAAAGAAGACAAGCCTTTTTCACGAACTGTCCTTATACTGTTCGAACTATTCATTTCGAATAGTATGCACGCAAACCGTTATTATTTACTCCCTGATATACTTGTAGCTTAGTTACTAGATTTTTTAATAGCCTTCGGAAAACCGAGTCCTAGCCTAATTCACATTCCGCGGTTGGTTTCTTCTTTATGTGTGCGGTTTGTCCTCTACACATCACAATTTACTAACAAGTCAATTAGCGGACAGAAATGATTGCGGAAAATTCTTCCACCCTTATGGTGGCGCACCAGCGTGCAACCTACTCGCTTAGACTTCGCCTTTTGGCTTTAACTTTCATATTGAATCATAAAGCCATTTGTCCGAACTTAGTAGAACTGGAGTTGTACTGAATCTCAGTCGAACTCGGTCCTAGTTCGTTCACACAATAACAACGTCGTTTTTTAATTACTTGTACTGGTGACAGTTTATTTTCTACCTTTTCACACTCTCACAACATGTTGCTGTTGTTTTAAATATCTAGAAAGATCCTGCCCCAGTAACGATGTGTTTACCCCGGAGTGCATTTGGGCCGGAACCGGTGGCCACTGACCTGCCTTTGAGCTCTAGCCATCGCCTTACTTTTCTTGCTGTTCAACCTGGAGACCCAAGTTTACTTTGCGCTGCTAAACAGGTTTGCGCGCCAGGCACAAGCTTTCAGGATTTTTTAGTTGCTTATCTGGCCACTCACCTAGCAGCAGCTCTCGCTGCGTTTTCTCTCTGGTTCTAGAGACGGTTTGCCATGCGGCGCCGTCGGCTTCGGCTGAATCAGCTATCGCATTCATTGGAAAAAGGCCGTACCCGTCAACATTCTCGTCATTACTTTCACGGACAACATTGTTTATCGCACCTTCCATCTATATGAACAAAAGGACATAAATAGTAAAACTTTTTCTCTGCCCTCTGACAGCGGTCAAATCTGTCGTGTGTCGAGGATGGCTTGTGTAGATCTTTTCGTAGACGTTTATTCGTGCACCTCCTATGCGTGCTCCAGTGCTTAATAAGTAACTGTACACTGTTTGTATAGCGCCATCTGTAAGACGCTGATTTTAGCGTATCAGCTCTAGCCTTGTACGCCGAATTCTAGTTTATGATGGACCTTGTTACAACAGAAAGTCACTTACTACCACGATTGCATACAGGACTGTAGTTTTTGCAAACTATATTAAATGTGAATAAGAAATAAATAAACATTCATATAAAAAAAACAATTTGTGAAAAACGATCTATATATTGAGATTAATATGATTTAGGTCGCTAGTGCTTTGCTTTTACTTGGCGGCTCGTTGGGAACATCTTTACGGGTCATCTGCTAGGCTGACGGGTCTATTGGAGCAAACACACACTGCACAAGGTAAACTAAAGTGCTTAAAATGTTGACACGTTCGTAAACAGGGTCGGTTCCGTCTTTCTGTCATAATCTGCTGGGGTAGTAGCTAAAGCAGTCCAAGATTGAACGGAACTACGTACTCACATTGACACACGGCCCTATTGACCGTGTACTCCTCGCCGAGATTCTCTGCTCGCATAGAACTTCTCATTGTTCTCAATTTCAGCCTAGGTCTCAGAACCTCTCTGGCATGGCGCCGGCTGGCAAACGGTACGTCACCTCCGTAAGCTATTATTTAAAACGTCCTGTCGTGTTTTCCGATGAAGATCGGCCGAACCTATTATCTTTGGCCTACTCGTGGTCTGAGCCGATTGTCAATTTAAGCTAGACAAGGACAAAAGAAGGAGGAAGGAACAATGAACTAGCGACAAAACGATGTTTGTAGAAAGAAGGTTGGCTGGACAGGTCCTTTCGAAATAGGACAAAAATGCGAGCAGTTCATACAGAAAAACGTCAGTAGAAACAGCGAAAAACTAACAAAAACATGCCGAAAATAAGTGTCTCTATTTAAGTCAGCTACCAAGTAAAATATAAATAATATTTAATCAAATAGTCAAGGTGAATTAATGCGCATAAAATAAGTAATTTGAATTTGAATAAAAGTATCGCACATATATAAATATAAAATAGTCATATTTGGATAAAGGTGTCGCAAAGTTGAATCAGCACTTGAAGTCAAACAAAACGATTTTCTTTTGTTTTCCTTGCTCATAGCAGAAAAAGAAAGGACAGCTATAGATGAGGCGTGCAGTAGCCCTTGGATATACATATAGTGGCCTCCCTTTGCCGTGCCGGCTCGTCCTTGAGGGCCATTATTAAACGGGCACGAAGAAACAGTTCTAGGCTTCCGCTGTAATAATAGCGATAAACGCTCTCGTTAACTCGTACAGCTTGTAGCTTACGAGCTGGCCCGTACGAGTCAGGTCTCGGCAGGTGGGTAATTAGGCTCGTCGTGTGCGACGACACAATCTAGTCGAAAGCTCGACCGGTACACCGTGTTGAGGCTGCGTCATTGTAGGGCTACTTCACGGAAGGAGCCCGGCTATGATGGTCATGGCTTGGCCATAAACGTCTTCCTAACAACCTTCGTAGAGTCTTAGCTTGCGCGCAACGCAAATCTTCGGGTCAACGTACCTATAATAGGGGCAATGAGACCCTCTTGCAAACGCCCGTAGGCCTGCTGTCGGACGAACTGATCCATACGGGCCTGTGTTGGGCCTTGTCCCTAGTAGGTCTGTCGTTGTTGCCTTAGTCGTTGCCCCTGCCGAACCCTGCTACGATAGACCAGTCTCGGCCAGAATCTAGGCACGTCTCTAAAATCTCGACGTGCCTACTTACATATTGTAGACACGTAAGAATCGCCTAAACGCGCGGATAGGCAAAAATACCGATTGGAGCCACTTGGAGAGATATATTCATGTCCAGCCGAGGACTACTTACGGACGGGTCGGAGAAAAGCCACTACATGCAGCCGGCCGGAGCGTAAGCGCAATTGTTCGTCGAAAGCAAAGTCGCATCGAACATCATTTACGACGGCGGTGTGCACGCCAGCTATGTACGGAGGGGGGGGGGGGGAGCGGCGGAGGTGTCGTCGGAGTGCTTCCGAAATTAGCTGAATCTACATATACCTGCTAGGGACATCATAATAATTGCATTTACGTACTTCCGCAGTTGCAGGTAAGCGCCGGGCTAGACTAAGTGTAGCGGAAGTCGCGGAAGAAAATTGTCCTAGTTACGCAAGATGGAAGCGGGTGGCGTGCAGAAGCGGCTACTTATCGAGTGTGCCCTTCGATACATCGAGTAAATGAAGTAAGTATAAGCGAAAATGCGCTACCACCTAAACCTGCTGGCCGGGTTCGGAGCTGATGCATAGTTCATTTGCTTCGAGCAGAAGAATGGAGGTAAGTGATTGTGTGTTCACGACCCGGAACTCTTTTTTTTTGCTGGCGGCGCTCATCTGGGCCAATCTTCTTTGCCTGTGGCAGGGGGGATTATGGCGAGACTGTGTCGCTACGTAATGGCACTTCGTATCGCTCTACAGAGCAGCCGGCGAGCGAGCAAGCAAACAAGCGAGATAGAGAGAGAGTCGATTCTTCGGTTGCTATGTGCCATTTTTGCGCGTTCATGTTTAAACCGTAATCACCCACACGTGCGCCATCTCGCCTTTAAGGAAGCTAATGCTTAGGGTGGAACAAGCGGACGAGCTGAATTGCTCGATTGCCGACGAAATGTCGTCGTAAAGGCGCGTATTAGTGCAGGTTGTGCAAAGACAATGCAGGAACACATGACCGAGGAAGGACCGAAGGAATAAGTGAAGCCAGCATAAAAACATAAGAGAGAGCGCGTGAAAGAGAGAGAGAGAGAGTGATAGAGGGGGGTTTGCAGGATTGACGTGAAACCGATACGGAATGGTGACACGGATCGAAAAAAGATTCACGAACACAACCTTGACCGTAGAACGCACGCTAGGCTGATGCGCTCATTCGTATAGTGATAGCACAATTCTAGCTAATAATAAAACGAATAATAATCCAAATGCGTACCGTTAACGACGGCAGGACGCGATACGAGGCGCCACATTTACGTTTACATGTGACTATCATCTTTCAAAGTGTGTTATTGTTGAGTATCAGTCACGTTGACGGCCTGAATTCACGGACTACGAAATAGCGACGCTAGTATTGACAACGCGTGACTCTTGAAGCGTAGTGGCTATCACGGACACTGACAGATCGTTTGCTTGCTAGGTTTAGTTAAGCTTTCACAGCTATTTAGGCGGATCCAAACAGGGCTTTGCCTGGAAACGAAACAGTGTTCTCGGATGTTTGGAAGTTCGGACGAAATCAGCACCTTCCCGCTGTTCGCTAGCGCCTCATTCGCTCTACGATCGTCACCCAAGCCAATACTGGTGCCTGTACTGTTCTTCGGTCTGTTGGCGGCAACTTAAGCATATTGAAAGACATGATCGCTGAAGATGGCAGAGTAACGCACGTTTTCTCCTAAGGCCAGCCTGCTGCATGCTTCTACACACCGAAAAGCTTTCGCCGGAAAAACGTATACGAAAAGAGACATAGGAGATGTCAGCGGAGGAATGCGTACCTTCTCAGAAAGCTTACGACTGTATTAGGCAAACAGTCCTTATAGTCTGCATGCTACGGAAACATCCGACCAGTATTTTCAGGTCGGGATGAACTTTTCGACAAAGCGCACAACCCTCGAACAACAAACACATCGTCGGAGGAATGTTTTGATTATAAAAGTTGGATTTGAACTTCGCCTTTGATTGGGGAACGCCACGGAACGCCAAAGACGGCTAGTTTATGCCGTTTATACGACAAGCCGTGCACATCTATGTATAATGATATATACTCGTATAAGCATACCTAAATATAGCAATACATATAGGTATAATAATAAGTATTAATTGAAAAAAATAATAATTTTATTAGTAAATATGATACATGTTCACATTGCTAATATTAAATCCTTGTTTAAAAAATTATCATGATTATTATTATGATTTTCCTTAATTTAATTTTGAATATTAATTATATGAGTATGCCAATAGTGTTTTAATTGTATCACATTTGCAATAATATAGCTTGAGAAGAAAACGAAGAACATGGATATTTTAGCTAAGACATGTGATGAATGAATATATTGGGTCTACAATTTTGTCTTTCGGATTTTATAATGATTCTTTACGGACAAAACCGAAAAAACTTTTTGTAGACCTATAAATTAATTTAAAATATATATATATATATATTATATATATATATATATATATATATATATATATATATATATATATATATATATATATATATATTCGTGTATATACATGCATAAACATATATTCAGTGCGAGGGTTATTTACGGTTACTAACCTATTAGTGAGATGAAATAAGCCGAGTGTTGATCGCACAAGGAGTAGTAGGAAAACGCATCGTCACCATCCTTGCATTGCTCTCCCTCTCTCTGCATCTCTCTGCGTCTCTCAATGGTTGGTGGCGACGACTACGACAACGATAACAACAACAGCAGCAGCAGCAGCAGCAACAACAACAACAACAACAACAGCAATAACAGCTGCAACAACAACACCAGCTGCAACAACAACTGCATAGAAAACTAAACGAAAAATAAATCAACAGAGGGACTGGTAGTAATAGATAAGCGAATATGGTATATCAAGGATGAAAGAGACATTAGGATGAGCTAACCGGTCAAGGTCAACAGAGCCGTTATGCTCACCGACAACCTAGACGCCTATGGAAAAAAACAGATTTCACCGATCAGAAAGAGAAAGTGCCGTAGTAGGTAGGCAGGTAGGTATAGAGGTGCGAGCAAAGAAGACCGGGGTAAAATGTGTGCGATAGATAGAGCGGCGAGATAATGAGGAAAGCTCGCGACCTCATCATCAAGAGTAGCATCGCAAGGTCAGGTGCGAGGATATAGAAGACGCAAGTTTCATATAAGAGGCTTGCGTTTGAGTTGAGCCGCTTCTATCTATCTATGCCCCTATCTATCTATCTAACTATCTATCAGGGTTACGGCTACACTTTATGACGGGTGGTAAGCTCGAAGTTCGCCAGAGTCTAATCCCAACTCAGACAAGTGTGACGCAATCTACCGACGCGTGCCGCAGATTGAAGTTAGCTCACGCGATCAGGCTGTGTCAACAGTACCCAGCACGCGCCGCACGCTTAGGCGGAAAGAACAACTTATCTTTTTCGCCTAAACAGACCAAAGGCAGCCGAACGAAACCGCGAACCGGCAGGTCGGCAGCCCGATTCTGAGGACTTCGTGTGGATGCTAAAACCCGACAAAGCCCCTTTTCCTTTCAAAGATCGTACTGCGGGGTTGTTCCTAGCCGCATATCTCAACAGCCTTGGTGGACGCCTTGGTGTAATGCACTTTGCCTGGTTCCTTCAGCCATATCGAGTATATTGGGGCTTATATATATATATATATATATATATACATATATATATATATAAACGACTACATATAATTATTACTATATATATATATATATATACAATTTCAATTCAGACATGGTTTATTTACGAAACTTCATACATTCACATGCTTAATTTCTCGTTATGAAAGTAATACAAGGGTTTAGGGGATAAAAGAGAAAGAGACGATATATATATATATATATATATATATATATATATACATATATATAGTCATTTTAGGCAAAAGGAGACAAGATTTTGGTGGCACTTTTCTTGACACACCATCCGTCCGCGATGTTGAGGAATTAATGATGTCGGTAATTAGCTGCGTTAGAGTTCACAACTAAACTAGACAAGTTCAATGACACAAAAGTCATCTCACCTTAGTTGCTCAAAACTGTGTTGCAAAGATTGCCAGACCCACAAGAGAAGTAGGAGGGTAATGGGCACGATGCTTAAACCTCTAAAAGTTGTCTGTATATTTTCAGGGGAAACTTTTCGTCATTTCACCGTACACGCGAGGCTCTCACATAAGTGAATCTTTCGGTGTCCTACACGGCGAAGTTCACGTGTGTCCCTATACAATATATAAGACTAGGAAATATTAAAGAATATATATATATATATATATATATATATATATATATATATATATGAAAAGCTCTTTCTGACGCATATCAAACATTTATGAAAAAATAAGCAAATAATACCTGATGTAGACCTCATCATTCACAACATTTGCTATGACAACTGCCGTGTGGAAACATTTTCTGTAGACAGATTACATCATGTTATCTGCCAGGCGAATTGGCACCACGAACTTGCTAATAATATTATGTATGTAAGTTTTGTAAGCACACTGTAAACGAGCGCATTAGGTCAATAAAGCAACTTGAATTGCTAAGCAAATATGGCGCCTAATATCCCGGATATATGTATATTCTACACTGAGGTATCAGCCTATTGTAGTGCGTATAGGGAAACGTCCGCCGTGAATCTTATTTGTTTAATACTTACACGCCACATGTAAAAATGCATAAATCATATAAGAACTTAGACAGTACTATTAATCTTAACCCCTACTGATATAGTTATTATAGTCCTTACTCTTATAGCCGAGCATTTAGAAGTATTCATATGCGTAATGGCTTTACTGCGTTGACTGGATTAGGTCGCGAGCATTTCGTGACTCGAGAACTTCCAGGATGATTAAAAGCGCCAGTCTAAAGTACTACCGATATCATTCGCCGAAAGCTTTTAGCAACCAGAGACAACGCAGTTTTGTTACAAAGACAACTAATCCAGGCGGAAAATGTAAACGTTTCTAAGTAAATTGTGAGATTATGGCACCCGATTCAGCTAAGATTAAGATGATAATTATAGGTAGGCAATGGGCTTCCTAGATTAGTTGAAATTCATAAGAACCGACAGATGTGATTCTTCTTTGTTCTCAAGCGTACACCTGTGCCCATGTGCATGGTCCTGCATGCATTGTCACCTAATACCACGTGCATCCATGCAAATTTGTTGCCAACGAAGGCACCAACTCATTCCCTAAACGGGAGCCGCGCGTATTGAATGAAACCGCTCACGCTCCGGCGGCGATTATTTGCTATTTCCTACCAGAAAGTAAGGTTTTTTTACTTTGTCTTGCTTAGGCATCCTGTTGCACCTGCCAGACATGGGCACATGGGCCTGCCCATAGCCAGGCTAGTTTAGATAAACGCCAACTGATTTGACATCGGACCACCGGAACTTCTACTCTTGTTGTCGTCAGTCGCGTGTATGAACTTGCTAGTTTCTATTTATACTACCTTGCACATGTATCATCTAAACCGTTTACATGGTCCGCGAATATACTTCTGCGTGTGTCTCTGATTGCTTGTGAGCCAGTGGGATGATAACGTCCGGCGAGGACCAGAGATCGATGCAGATTGACGCCTAAAGGACGGCGTTGCTAACTTACTTGACGCCTGATATTCAGCGTCTATGCGGAAAACAGCGTGTTCTGGTCGACATCGCAGTCGTATTGATAGCATGGGTTCATCCTTTCCATCGTGTCGAGCGCGATGGTGTGGTGTATTCTGGCCTGCGCCTCGCGACCAGAGGAGACACATAGGTGCGCGGGTTCGAGTCCAGCCGTTGCACGTTTGCAATTATGGGGGGTTCGTCTATAAACAGCAATGCGAAAAACAGTTTCCGTAGTCGTTAAATCTTGGCTGAGGGTCAGTTTGAAAAACAGTTGAAAAACAATATCTTCTACCTTGGGAAATATTGCGCCATCCGTGCGTCACTCGTTCATGTAGCTCACGCTGTAAGAGTTCATCGCTCTCTAGCTTCTTCAAAAGTCCCTCGGCTTTTGCCAAAACATTATCATGCCTCCTTTCTAGGGCTCGACCTGCTCCCTCGGGCGATTGCTTTCTTCCTCCATATCTCTCTCCCTCTCTCTAATTCTCGCCCTAAATACGAACCACTGCCTACATGTATTATCACTACTGGACTGAACAGCCAGCGGGTGGTGAGCGGTCTGACCCAACGGTCATATCTCAGTCATATCCTATTATTGGATACCGATTTCGGGACACTCAATCACGTTAGACACCAGACAGGTATACCATTAATACTAAGGCTACGGCCGGCGGCAGGCGTTCACTCATAATGCAAACGGACGTTCCGTTAGACAGACGCCACAGCTAAGCGCACATAACCGCGTTATCTCTATACACTCGATACAACAACAACACGAACAACAACAACACGAACAACAACACGAATAACAACAACACGAACAACAACAACACGAATAACAACAACACGAACAACAACAAGGAAGACGGCCACAACTTCAGTCAAACGTACAGAGGAGGGGCTGTTGTTGGCCCATTTATTCGTCTACTTACAGTCTAGCGGGGCTTGGAGGGACCATAGTCCACCGGCTCCCACCATCGACGTCATTGGGAAAGCACGCAGACAGAAGAAGCGGATGACCGACGCGTTTCCCAAAGGGTGTGCCCCACATTAGCGCCCTGCGCTGTCGTTCCTCATGCATACGACTGCATACTTACGTAGGTATATATATATATATATATATATATATATATTTATATAAATATATATATAAATATAGATTTATATATATATATATATATATATATATATATATATATATATATATATATATATATATATTTATATAAATATATATTTATATATATATATATATATATATACGCACAGTCGACACGGTGACACATTTAGGCGAGGAGACACATAAGTCCGGTCAGAACCCACAACCAACCTTCTACAATGCCCGCAGGAGCACATACTTGCGCAAGTTCTCTACATACTCGTAGACACACAGCCGCATATAGCCAGACACCGCCGCAGTGCGGGTGCCGGCACCTGCAACTTGAGCGATACCGACTGCGGCCATAACAAGGAAGGAGTTGTGGTGGTTGTGATGCAGCCAGCAGCAGCATCACAACCACCACAACCACCACAACACCACCACCACTGGTCACCGCCATGCGACTCTTCATGCGGCGGGCCTTCGTTTTCAGCATGCTCGGCATGAATCGGAGTTTTCTGCCGATCAATGACCGCTCGCATCGGTTGATCCATTTTCCGATCGGACTTGTCTGCCTTGATGGCTGCCTTGATGCGATACAGTCAAGTGGGAAGAACGCAAGCGGAGAAGGAAGCACAGAGACAACCGCAGACAGATAGTAGCAAGAGATAAGGCGAGAGAATCGAGTGGGTGGGTCGGCGCGCTTTGCAGCTGACCGACGACGGAAGTGAGATGAGGTATTGGACTTGGCTTCAACGATTCGAGGTGATGGCCCGTAAATCAAGTGGCCAAGTGCTCGGCAGTCCACATATATATATATATATATATATATATATATAAATATATCGCTATGATGGCGGATCGCAACGTTCTGATACAAATTGATAGAAATATGTATTTAATCATCCAAAATTCAAATGATCTATGGCTCCTTGGGACTTTTCCTGCTCCCGCAGATGAAAAAAAAAATTGAACGGACAACGTTTCGAAACTAAAGAGAAGATAAAAACAAATTGCAGGAGCAACTCTATTCGATTCCGAAGGAGGCGTTTAAAAGGTGTTTGGAAGAGTGTGAATGAAGTTGGCACAAGTATTGCAGCGGGCAGGAGTTACTTTGACGATATTTGATGGATTAGTTGTAACAGTCTTGACCAATAATTTATCCGGCAGAGAACTGGCAGCAAAGGTAGTTACATATATGTTGAATTTTCAACTAAGAGAAAACGAGTCTAGGGTATATGGTTACGCCATCGAAACCAAATCCCAGTGTTCCCAGTGGCGCTTCCAAAGAGAAAGTCGCTCGAAGAAATTCAGACAGAGCGGATGTCACACCAATGTGTCTTTTATTGTTTTTTCACTGCAAGGAAATATTCTTTCACGAATGTTTGCTACCTGATTTTACAGTCAATAAGGACACTACCGCTAAATTTTAAGAAACTTACGTGCCCCTATCAGATGCAAGAGGCTTGAACTCTAGGCAAACAACTTTCGGATCCCTAATCACGGCAACGGACCAATGAGCATATCGTTACTGATTTCGGATTATTTAATGAGAAATTCGATTTCTATATTTCCGCAATTTACCTATTCGCCAGACCTAGCTCCTTGCGACATTTTACCGTTCCCATGAAGAAAAATGAGAAGACAGCGTTTCGTGACTATAGAGGTACTAAAAAAAGCTGGCAAGAATAGCTCAACTCGATTCCGAAAGACGCGTTTAAAAATATTTTAAAGCGCGGGGAAGAAGATGACAAGTGTGCATCGCAGAGAGCAGGAGTGTTTTAAAATCAACAAAAAATAGGCTGAATAGATTTACGAGTATATCCTATTCAGCCTACATTTGTGGTACTTGATATCACTACGCCATATCCTTTAGCACATTAAACTTACCATCTATATTTTAAGAAGATGATTCATATTTGTCATTTGCCAGTTGGCTGCGTGCAGTACATATCACTTCTGTACGATGTCATATTGCCTCGTCGACGTTTGCTTTGATTCGCGGCGATACCACTATATCCCGTAACAAACATGAAACAGTCACGGCACGTTTTCATAGCCTGATAACTTAATGATATATCAATGAAAGTACTAATACAATAAAGTGTACTTAATACAAAAAGCTGTTTCAAAATTTCGGCGCGCTTGGTCGGCATTTATTCGTCTCGTACTATTAATAAGATCTGGTGTGGTGGGACTCTATATTTTCACACGTTTCTTGGGTTATTTGGCCGTATGATAAAAAAAAAATCGCTGAATGAAACGTTACTGGCAATGCCCCACGCACGCTGACGTCTTTAGAAAGCAGTTCTAATCATTCTTCATATTTGTATATATATTTACACCCAAAAACGGAAATTAATCGTAATGATGGAGCGAAAAAGCATGATTTACGTCGATATATATATATATATATATATATATATATATATAAAGTGTGTAGGTAAACATAAGGTATAATAAATATAAGGTTATATGATTCGATAAACATAAGGAAGATGCCAGTTGTTTCTCTACCTTTGTATACGCAAGGTTGTGGAACGCGGAAACGGAAGCAGACCCTCAGAGAGCTCGACAAGAGAGAGTTAAAATGTTTCTGAAGCCGCCACCACTTTTCGATTCTCAAGGGAGATTGCTGAGATGTTCCTTGGCATGGGCGGACGAAAAGAACATTGAACTGACAAAACGACAAAATATACATCGGCTAACTATTATTACTACTACTGCTGCTGAAGTTAGGAAATTTGACCGGCAAACACCGCCGATATCCTGCAACACCTTTTTTGTGCGTGTTTGTGTATCACTACCCGCCATTTCTGTAACATGTGTCACCAGCATCTGATTAAATGACAAAACAATAGTCACGAGAATTGCACGGTGCAGTGGTGAAATACATAATTATATCGTGTGGGGATGATAATTAAAGTAGATAGAGCGTGGTAAGAACGTAAAGAAGCTGCCTTATGTGGTCACTGCGAGTGACCTTCGTCTGGAAATGAGATTCTGTGTAGTTCTTCTTAGATATATTGCCGGAGCTCGCGGCAAATGTTGGCCTAGGTGCTGAGGAGATGCAAACTCTGCATGCAGCCATTGCGGTCATTCTACGTCAAAAGTTATACAGCTTAACGAAAGCACTGAACACGTGACTAAAATGATGCCCCGTTACCGAGCGTGTAGATGCCTTGGACAGAAAGCAAGACAAAAATAACGCTTCGGTTTGGCGTCATTCTTGTACGCCTGACTGAATAGTCTTAGGTTCTAGGCGAGCTGCGCGGGTACCCAGGGCGGCTGTCCGCCTCTGTCGCCGATGTGGATCGCCAGATGCGGCGGCTGCGTGTAAGGCCGAAACGACATACCGTATCGTGTGCGAGGTCTCGGACCACGGGGCCGACCGTATGGCCTGCCCGTCATACAGCACACAGCTGCAAGAGCCACGAAAGCGGAGGACACCTAACCCACCTGGAGAGTGGAAAACAGGTGTCACAGCGCAGTCTAGGCCTGACGCCATACCAGGACCATCCAGGCCCGCTGATCCGCCGTCGGATCGGGGTCGGCAACAATTTTGCCTCAGGACCCTCGCGCCGATACAAGACTGGCAAAACGTAGAAAACACCTTCCAGGTAGAAGCCCCCCCCCTCTCCCCAGGAAGAGTTACTGATCAAGTTTCATCAAGTAAACCACAGTCTGTGCCGGGCGACCCACGAACCACTCAAGTTGGCTTATTGAAAATAATAGTAATGGCTGACACATTTAAACAGTTTGTGCTGTGCTATTCATTTGTCAGGTATGACGCTTGGGTGAATAATTAACAATATGCTCTCTAATCGTACAAATTTGTTCGATTTATTTAAGGTTTAGTCAATCGGTTCCATAATAATAATAATAATAATAATAATAACAACCGAGAGGCTTAGTGTCCGCTGGCGAAGAAAGACCTGATGGGGTGACCATTGCATTATGGTCATATGGAAAGTCCCTAGCTTGGGATACAACGGTTTCGTGTACAACCGCGGCTTCCTATTTAAACCACAGCTCTGTTGAGCCGGAGTGGGTAGCAAAGCACGCGGACGCCAGAAAACGGTTCAAATATGCTGGACTGGAAACAAGAAATATATTTGTGCCTATCGCCATGAAGACACTAGGACCAATCAGCAAGGGAACCGAAGCATTTCTCAAAGATTTAAGTAAGCGAATTCAGGAGGTCACGAACGACCGAAGAGAGGGTCAATTCTTGAGGCAAGCGTTGTCCTTGGCCGTTTGCAGAGGAAACGCGGCATCTATTTTAGACGCCATGGAGTAAACTAATTACTAATTAAAAAACTTTGCAATAATACGTTCAGACCTCACAACTGTAACATTGTTTAACATGTAATAAATAATAATAATAATAATAATAATAATAATAATAATAATAATAATAATAATAATAATAATAATAATAATAATAACGTACCCGCAGTTCTAAAGCAACTCGAAAAAATATCAATCACTTGACGTAGCGTTTGCTATCGCCAGGACCTTGCTATGCAGTCGTCCGATGTAACGATTGTTAAAAAGACAGACGCCAATTATATATATATATATATTTATACATACAAGGCAATTTATCATTACGGATCAGCGACAAAATTGCAGGCGTCGCATTGCCACTCATCAAACAAAAGAACTGTCGTCAGCTGAAAAGCGTCAGTTAGTTCCTTTTCTTCTTGGAGATTAAATTCCTCCATTAACTCGCGATCGTTTAATAGATTGATGACCGATATAGACTCCGTCGCAAATGTAAGCAGCATAAGTAGAACGCGCTAGGAATACTAAGCGTCTGATGCCGATTTCATCTTGTTTGTCCCTTGGGAAGGAAGTATCACAAATGATCGACGGTCCACTTATTTGCCATCCTAGTTTGCTGGCTCATATCTTAGTATCTTTATATATGTATTGATCTTACTTTACCCATACTCTCTTTATATATATATATATGTATATATATATATATATATATATATATATATATATATATATATATATATATATATATATATATATATAATATCGGAAAAACGTGTTTCGTGTGCCGGTATCTCTAACAGATGCATTTATTCTAAGTAATCGCCGCCTGTTATCATATCTGCTTCGGTTCGAAACCTTAACCGCCTACATGTATCTCGCAAAGCCTCAAGCCTCATTCAGAGTGGCCTGCCGAATCGATAATTAACCTGCAGTGAGCGAGTCTGTGTAGTTATGCCGCTTTGTTAAACCCTCGCTCAATCACAGCCCACACATAGTGATTCCGGCTGTTATGCAGTCACAAGTACTTACTCCTAGTATGAGCGTGAGCGTCGCCCTGTTAAAACTCGTATTCAAAACCATCAATACAAAATGTATACACGGTTGAACTACCGTTTGCAGAACAAGCTCCCTGTGTCAGTGTTTATACTATTTGTAAAAAGCATAAGACGTCAACGCGAATCCTTTACTAGACATCACACTAAGTACGCGCACGTAAGGTGGACATTCTCCTATTGGCTTTATACTTTCCTGGTGCTGGGCCGTCCGTGGTCTGGGAGGCGGAGACCCCAGGAAGAGGCTTTGCCACTCTGCACTTCATTAAAGCTGAGACCTGCCACTCTCCCAAACTGGAGCAGATGGGGCATGTCATTTTTCGTTAAGCATCAAGATGAGAGATTGTCTAACTTTTAGGGTATAATATTGATACCTGTATAATACGACCAATTATTCCACTTGACTGATTTTCAATTCGGTGCGTAAGGCTCTACTGGGTACAATTTTTGCGCTGCCTCTGTTTGTTTCTAAATCCTCACGCAGCTTACCCTATTGCGAATCTTCCGCTCTGTTGTATAGGGACCTGGTGGCGGACTTAGAGGCGGCACTATTTATATGTATGCATATGGATATCTATATATAACAGCCGATATAAGGGGGGCCAAGAGTGCGGATATAGAGGGGTTCTCTTAGAAGAAGCAGAGGGCCAGAAGAAGCAGAAGGTGCTCTTAGTGTGGCCATCCGTCAACATTAAGTCAACGTCCAATGATATGCTAATAGGCATTTACATAGACGATACCCCCGATCCACGCCAGAGATGAGGCCATATAATACGGTTGTCAGTTGGTGCAGCAATATTTTCACAATAGTGCGCAGGTAGTAATCAATAACTTACTGATCGGAAAATGCGACAATGTGGAGAAGTTAGAGGTGTTGTTCGCGAAGGAAGCGGTTTTAGCGCTGTTGCCAGAACAGCCTTTTCTTGACCGCGCTACATATCTGGGGGGGGGGACTTTACAGGAGGTATATGAAGCATCAGAACATCTCAAGCTTAGAAAGGCGTCGGACCCGAACGGCATTACGACCGACCCAACGAAGCAGTGTGTTCTATCTGGACTAGTTCCCTACTGAACAGAAGACCGCACATCTCTGAATCCCTGACCAAAAGCTTTGAGGTGTTTGTGGAGGCACGCCTCCAAGACCTTCCTCGCCAAGGCAAGGTTAACATCTGAACTTGAATGTAATTAATTACGTGCGCTGCTCTCTCTAAACATCGCACCTACGTTGACTACCTACCAGTGCTCTCCACATGCGATTTACCGATCTACGTTGCTAGAAGCAAAATGCTACAAAACGCAAAATAGACAGATACCCGTCCATCTCTTTACTGTGCGCACGGCATTGGAAACATGGTAATTGAACGAGCATGCATCATCATTAGTTCAATGAAAACGAAAGATAAATAAAATGGCCAACCACTACATAGCAAGATAATAGCAACGTATTTCGATTTCGATGCACGACACACCTGGGTGATAGACGAACATCTAAATAAAGTAAATTAAAGCTTCCGATTAGGTTGAAGTGGAAACTGTGTAAATATGATTGCTCTCGGACATAAGGATAGCCAGATGACTTTAGGGCACGAGTCAGGGTATAATTTAAAACAGCGCGTCTCGTCGTTGCATAAGTCATGGTGACCTAATGGTGAGACTTCTCTGCCAGAGCTGCACTTACGTTTCTCGTATATATATATATATATATATATATATATATATATATATATAGAGAGAGAGAGAGGGGAGAGGAGAAAGAGAGAGACGAGACGATGTTTGTTTAAGATGCGACCGTAGCCATTCTCTGCACCCCTCTACGGTTGGTCGCAGCTCATGCAGCCTGGGGTCGCTACCTACGCAAGTTATGCAATCAGGATGGCGGAGGCTAGTAAATGTCGGAAGCATGCTTTCATTCGCTACCCCGCACGATCTGAGGAATACCTACGATAGAGGCTCTCGCTCAGCTTCCAGCGGGGCAACGCCGCGGCAGTTCTAAGTGTCCTGCTAAGCTAAGCTGAGCCCGGGCGAGAGGGCTGACGCGTAACAAGTATACACGCCTACAGGGCAATTTCCTCCCCCACAATTTCAAAAGCATATATATATATATATATATATACATACATACATATATATATATGATGTGTTCAAATAATTGAAGACTGTATTTAAAAGTAATCACCTCAGGCCTAAGCACAACTATCCTAGGATTTCCTGTTCCCTGAATTTTTACGGCTGTGATAAGGGCCAGTTCTCTACTGTGTCCTTCAGTTCGACGTCCAGGTTGAGGCGCTTTCCTCTAAAATGTTTTAGCGAATAAAACTGATGACAGTCGCTTGAACCCATTTGAACTTGACTAGTATACTTTGTAAGATTCTGGCGTCGTGTGGACACGCCATCTATCGTAACGCAGAATGACTTCCTCCTTGACCAGGCCAGACCGTTTGCTCTTTCCAAACAATCGGATCTTCAAGATATCGAAACAGGTGTTGTAGGCTCATACGCCAGCGCAGTGCGCTAAGCTTCTTCAGAACCCACTGTGCGCACTCTGCATTCTGTCATGACAAATACATGACAGAATTGTACCTGTCATGTACAATTATTCAAACTGTTCGAGTGGCTGACTATCACTACCAACATTTGTATAGTGACACGCCAGTCACTTCTCACCAGGTTGTTCATCGTGTGGAGAAGTGTGGTGGCTACCGTGTTTGCCCGGCCTTGTCTTGGGTTATCACTTAAACACTCTCAGCCCCGCAAAAACATGCAACCCGCCCTCTCATTGACTTGTCGGGCACACAATCCTCGATGGATATTGTCAGGTGAAACACCTTGCGCAGTTAGAAATAACTGATATCACCTCGCTGCTCGTCCATCTCGAATTTTGCAAAAATGTCCTCAAACGCACTGACGCGTCAACTAGGCGGGATACAACTGTTGGCTTCGTTCCTCCGTCAGCGCGCCACCACGCCGGGCAGTCCATTAGCGTGCCCAGATTGGCGTAGTACTACGCACCCTCAAAGCGGCATATTCAAATTTCAATCGGTTTGGTTATTACGACTATTCGTACTTTTTCATTTGAATACCGCGCATATATATATATATGCCTGAAAGAAACCACGAAGGTCTACCGGTTTGTTTTGTTCGAAAGCTTATTCTTTAGCTACACACAAGCCAAATTTCGCGCCAATCGATGCTTTCAGTTTGGTTCAAAAAAGTGAAGAAAACGAGGCTCGGCTATTCTAATTTATTTTATTAACACCGGGGCTGGGTAAGTGTTTATGTTACATCAGAGTGTTTCGACGCAACCACCATTATAGCGTTTTGCTAGTTCTGCTATGGACCAAACCGCCGGATATAGCGCGGCGTGGTATTTATCACATCTGCTCCAATTGTTTGCATCGACATTCGTCCTACAGTTTATAAAGACGTGATGAAATCTGTGGGCTGCAAAGGCCGTTGTAAACACGGCTATTTTTTAGCAGCCGAAAATGGAGGAGCAACAAACCTGCATCAAATTCTATGTCTAAGAACCAAATCATATGTTATACAATAGTCGAACTGTTGTTACCCAGTGCTTATGGTTATCAAGCAGTGTAATTAAAACACTCTGTATACGTGGTACCGTCAATTTTACGACGGATATGAAGAGACCGAAGATGACCCCAATTTGAGAAGGCATTCGACGCCAATAACAGATGAAAACGTTAAAATGATTCTGATATCTTACTCAACAATCGCCAAATTATTATCAGCAAAAAAGCTAAAGAATTGGAGGTGCCTTATGAATCAGTTGAAGCAGTCTTGACCGATAGTTTATGCATCCGAAGACTGGCAGCGAAGTCCGTTTCAAATATGGTGAACTTCCAGCAAGTGAACGCCCGTCGAATTGAACTTTCAGGTGGCAGAGAAAACCCGGGATTGCTTGAGTGAGTGATTACAGGGGAAGACCCATATGCATATGATTACAACACCGAGACCAAAGCCCGATCCTCCCAGTGGTACCTTCAAGGAGAGAGTCGTTCGCGAGAGAAATTCAGATAGAGCACATCCAACACCAAGATCCTTTTGACAGTGCTTTTCGACTACAAGGGACTCAACTTCAGTGAATCCTTGTCACCTGGTTTTATGGTCAATAAGAAATTGTAATTAAGCTATATAAAGCTATCAATACTGAATCGTAATTAATTATTTTAAAACATTCCGCGAGAACGTCCGACGCAGGAGGCCTGAGCTTTAAGCAAACAGCTCTTGGACATCCCATAGCGACAACGTAACAGCGCACACATTGTTACTGATTTTGAAATATTTATTTTAAAAAATCGATTTCTATACAAATGGACCTGTCTCCGTGGGACTCCTGTTCTCATAGATAAAACAAATCCCACTAAATATTGAAGGGACATTATTTCGAGACTGTAGAAGAAAATAAAGAAAATTCGAGGAAGCAACTCGAGTTGATTCCGAGATGCGCGTTAACATTTTTTTAAAAGTTTCGAAGAGTTGGAAGGAAAATGACGCAAGTATATCGCAGCGGGCGATAACTATTTTGAAACGTACAAAGACACTATAGTGAATTAAATAAAAATTACTCCTTTATAATTATGAGCTTTTCAATTCAGCCCCGTATATGTATTTTTTTTTTTTTTTTAGATTTTCCGTAAGGCAATTGCCCGTGTACGGATTTTTCATGTCATGGCTAAGTTTACTCCACTCCGGCATTTACCTTGTCTAAATTGGAAACCATGCAAACCAATTTAAGAGTGGCCGGTCTGGGTCTCGAACCCAGTCCTCCCGAATGCAAGGCAAAGGCTTTGCCACTAAGCCACCTTGCTCGGTATATATATATATATATATATATATGGACGACTGCGCGAATTCTCGAAGCACTAGCCCCATCTGGAAGCCACGCGTACAGTCGCGGTAGTTGGCCGAGACAACACAGCAAGGGCTTATTCGGGTCTGCACTGCGGACGCAGGCGTAGCATAAATAGTGAGGAGGCTAGTTGCCTAAGTATTGGTCGAACTTCGATCACTCTGCGAGAAGTGGCAAGCGACACCGCCGCCTTCCCTGTCGCGCCTCGCCGTCCCTTTTTCGACTAACTACAACGGGTGTCACTTCTGCGTGTGCCGTTCGTTACCACCGCTACTGCTGCTGCTGTATAATATTGCCTTTCGCGCTACGCCGCCCCAGTAGTACAGCTGGAAGAAAGAAAGCAGCATTAAGCCGGGGAAGGGAGCACATGCATGTATGTATCCAAGAACTGCGCCTGCCCTCCGGGCTCCGCTGCCTGAAGGGAACGTGGAAGGAAACCTTTCCCTGAGTTACCATAGGGACATGCACATTCACACCAAGACACACCCACACACACACGGCACAGCATACGTCGCTGCAACGAACAAAGCGCCCAGACGGGCAAGCGCAACATAGCGCGCTGACGTCAATGCAGATTTCGACTTGCTCCTTCCGCAGAACGCCGTAATGGTACCGCTGCTGACGTGTGATGAGAGAGTGATGGCAGCGATGACGATCGCGTTATGCTACTGACGACTCTAACGAAGACAGGGACAACAGGGAAGATCTCTTCTCTGCGACTAGAATGTCAACCGGTCCGAGAGCGGTTCGGCGACCTTAAAGACGCAACGCTCGACCAGCTCGGCCCGGGGCCCTGAAACAAGCAGAAGTTACGCACGCCTGTCGGAAGTCGCTGGCTTACATCGCTGTTAGCCGGGTACCGCGCCCCGAGCCCCGGGCCGTAGTAAGTCGGAATCATCAGCGCGTGAGAGTCAGGCGCAGCTATGCTGGGAAAATAAAGAGTAGACACTGGGGTACGCCGATGGGAGAGGAAGTGCTGAAACTACATTTTCAGGACGCAGCAGCCCACGACTAGTGAAACAGCGATGTTGTAGCTCCTCTCGTCATCATTATGAGGCTTCTAAAAGCCTTCCCGTTAGATGGCCGCGCAAGTTAATAACGCGATTTTTATAGATGGTGCGAATGAGCTACATCATCTGCAATGAGGGAATTCTACCACGCACTTCCATGACGCGATAAAACCTTCACATTATTAAGCTTAGTCACGGAATAGCAAGACGCAAAGCTCGATTGAACACATAGGTTCCGACATCGATCGTCGAAATATAAATTGAATTCAGATTGCCCTGACAATTACGGCGCGTGACAGGCGAGCGATGACAGAGCACCGTTGCAGGACTGTAGAAAGCGGGAAGCCTGTGCGGGAAATTGATGTACGGAAAACCGACGATATTAGTGGAGCCAGACAGTGAAGCCATATATCTTCTTGCGCCAGTGCCATGCATTTTTCTTTGTTTTATATACGATGAAAGTACTACGATGTCTAAATATACATTACCTGTAATTTGTTGTGTGTTTCTTCCTAGAGAGCAGCCGACGTAGTCGTAGACAACCTACAACATATTATTATATCTAGCTGGACCTCGTACCCAGCGTCGACGAAGATGAACAATAACGACAGGCGCTGCGTTATCTACACAAACGTTCATACCCGCGTTTGCTGTGGAATTAAACTTCTGCCACACAAAAATAAACATTGAGCGTTGCCGCTGTTGCGCGACCAAGACTAAGCATTCCAGCCGAATACCAGGACGCCGACAAAATGAGAGGCATGACGTACATACGAGTATATAATAGGTTATAGGAGCACTAACATTTGGCTTACTAATACACAGCTAAAGAAGATTATTTCTAACACGGAAATGCTCTACCGAAAGTACATTCACCTAGCACGACAAACCTGCTTACATCATCAACATTGTCATTTGTTTTCTGCTTGCAGACGACTACGGCGGTCTGGGCACCGGTCGTTAAATAAATATAATACAATTTCTCGTCATTCCTTAGCCCTCAGAGCGTTGATCTAGATCACGCGCCCACTATTTTCTGAACAGCTCACTTTATGCTCACATAGCCGGCCGCCTCGAGCTAAGAATAATGCTAAGGAGCGTAAGCGATTGGCAAGTAGCATAGTGTCACACTTAGTGATACACGAAGATGAAGGCAATAATAACGTTTTTTCACTCTTCATGTATAATGCGGCTTGACACTATGCTACTTTTTTTTTTGTTTTTTTAAGTAGCATAGTGTCAAGTTGCGTAGGCTTTGCAATATATCTGTGAAGACATAACACGTTTGTTGCATCATACATGAAGAGTGAAAAAACTTTATTATTGCCTTCATCTTCGTGTAACACTAAGTGTGCCCAAATCACTACCATTATTTATAGAAGGCCAGGAACAGAAATGCAAAATGCACATCCTTTAGTCTTGGGGAGATGGGACTCTCACACCCACTACAAACCTGGTGGTCCCCTAACCTACATGACCGAAATATTTGTGATATGACTTCAGTGTATGTAGGGAACCGCTGGTCTGATTTTTAGTCTTCAGTCTGCTGACGACATTGCCCACGCATTGCCGCATCTCTTTCGTCATCTTTGTCTTCGCTCTTGTAGCGACCTACACAAAATTAGGGCCCGCGTCCCACAGCGTTTGTGGACACCGTTCTTTACACTGAACGGTGTACCCTCAAGATAAGGGTCACCAGAGGTCACCACCTCTGGTGACCCTTATCTTCAGCACCCTCTGCGCCTTGTTGATCTGTTTCTCTTGTTCTCTTGGTCCTCAGTTCAACTGGTGCTAAAATTATGCGGTGGGACTCATTGACTGATTGGCCTTGCAAAGCGTCGTTTGCCCGGTCCTCCAACAGTTCCGCATCCCTTACGGTGACAAAGATTGCCGTCCGTTAGGTGACAAACTCAACCCCGCAAGGCTCGCTCATTTTTAGCATGCTGTCGTACGCTAGGTTTTTCAGCGTAGGTTCTAGCATGGAACCCTGTGGTACACCTGCAGTCAACGCGTACTCACTGCCGTCGTAGCTCATACTTCGCTTAGCCAGGTACGACGCTATCGGACGCCGAAGGTACGCTGCTACTCCCTTTTTCTCTACCGCATTCGCAGTCACTACCAGTTTGCGATGTAAAACGCGCGAAAAAGTACTTACGTCCAGCAGTATCAGAAAGCAAATATTATGATCTCTGGGGCTTTCTGTCTCTCCATCTCGGCGAATATATTGCTGATGGCGTGAAGCATTTACAGTCTTTTTTGAAACCCGTACTGGATCTCTGAGAGCGGAACTTGCATCGCCTCCACTGCGTCGTTAAGTCGGCCGTAAGTATCTACTCCACGGCTTTGGCAACCGTGTTGATAAGGCAGATGAGCCTATAGTCTGAGGCCGAGCATCGGTTCGTCCCGGCTTTGGAGCAAGGGACGGGCCGTCTTCCAATCTTCTGGAAACCGTCCTTCACTCAGTAGTGAGCTAAGACAGTTTTATGAACTGTTTGTATGCGTGTTTTTAGCATTGAAGCAAAGAAGTGTGTATGATTTATGTGTTATGATTTGCATATTCTGGAGAAGGAATTGGCGGAGGTAAAGAAATCAGAGATGTTGGTGCCTGTGGCCGCGTCGGATGCCAAACCTCCTGTCGTTGGTCAGAGCTCCACCCAAGCTCTCACTCAACGGCCGAAGATGACTAATAGTGAGCCTCTATGGACAACAACACCTTCTCAGCGTTCCCCCTGACACTCGCTCAGCGCAAAGTCTTTCTAAGCGGCCGATATAGCTACAAAAGCAATATCGCTGGGAAGATCGCTGCTATTTTAGCAATAGTATTAATTTTTTTTGTAGTGAAGGCTGGAACAAAGGCAACCGTGGCCTGGCAGAGGCAACGGCTGTGTAGTCGACAAATCTCCGTGGACCTTCGACTTAGCGCCACTTGAGCAGCCAGACCTCGTATGCTTAGGTGAGCTCAACGCATCTAGAGTTTGCTCTACACGATCGTGCCCAGTACCGAAGAAGAATCCGCCATCCTCTAAGTCCATTTAATGACAGGCCAGCAAAACGCAGGGAAGCGTTTCTCACACAAGCCCTCGAGGCATTAGAAACCCGCGCTCCACAGCGCTGCATTTCAGCACAAAGACACCAGACACAAACGAGTCAGAGGTTGAAACGTACGCTTAACATACTGTGAATAATAGAAAGTCCTCAGTTAACCCTGTGGACTGCAGAACGAACTCACGTCCGTGGTACGATCGACTCTGTCTGGAAAAATAGGGGCTCAAAACGCCCCAAGACGTCTCGCGAGGGCTTACCTCGCTATAACACTCCTGGTTGCCTACCTCACGACCGTATGTAGGAAAATCTACACCACCTATATATGTTCAAATGTGTGTATGTAGACATATGCATATTTTTTTACTGAACTATTTATACACAGTATATGTGATAATAAACCTGACATCCGATTCTACGACTGCATTTATGGCCGTAGGGCGTTTTTTCATTAGACATGTAATCACTTCCGGAGGTATGCCGTCGGGACCTCCCTTGAGTTCTACATGTGGGATATCCTGCCTCTGTCTTCTTTCGTCTACATCGGAAAAAGATAAGTCACAATGGCCTCTGTCAGATTCGGTGGGATCGTCGGTGCCCAGTTTGGTCATTACGATTTTGTAGGGCTTCCCCCACGCGCCCTGCTGGATCTCTCGATCAATTGTTTCAAGCAATCAATTGACGTAATCTATCTATGCAAATTGATACAGGCACCGAAGCGTATCCTTTTCAATGGCGATTTTCAGATTCGAACATTTCATCTTGTATTTGGACCCGTTTTTGTCCTTTTTAACCTTCCCGCGGGTACTAATTGATTGGCGCCGGGCTCCAATGCACTTACTCCGCACAGCAGCTACCTAGGGCGACCTCAAGTACTTTCATGCGGCGTTTCTCCACCACGGGTGTAATTAAGCTGGCGTTGCTTTCTCGCATTCTTTTAGAAGGATCTCGTCTAACCTTTCTCATAAAAGATGACCCCCAATTCGTACAGCCTCCAACTAAACCCTTTCAAGCATCTCCATCCTCATTCTGCGAGCTGACCATTTCGGCCTGCGGCCCTTAGTGGCAGACACTGCGCGTTTGAGTTTCTTTTGTTTTTGCAGTGAATGTAGCACATCGGTGGTCCTCTTTCGTTTTTTTTACCGCGAATGTAGTATATCGGTGATCACCAAGATTCGGCTTCTATTCGAGGACCTTTCAGTCCACTGCTCTGTAAGTTTTGTCTGCGACGCAAATCTTTAGGTCGACAAAGGCATCCTGTCTTCTGCGGACGAACGTCACTACTGCCTTTGGATTGTTCATCACCAGATGGTTCCATTCTATAAAGAAAAACCGCCTAAGCATGGAGAGCAGGGCGTTGCAGCCGGTCAGAGCGACATCTCCGGCAGCAGTTATCGAAAAATTCCCGTTAATTTAGGGCACCCAGTCCTGGAACGTCCTGGAGAGGTTCACCCACGCGTTAGAGTCCTTACTTAGTTGCCCCTGGTGAAAAACCTTCAGAAACTGTCATAATGACCAGCCATGGCCATCCTGTTCCTCTTCTTCCCCCGAGAACGAACCCCAGCTCTAGTTTGCTCTAATGGCGGACGATAGCTACGAGATGCGCGGCCCGTCCGTTGGAGGCGAGGGGAGGAACCTACTAAGGGTTTCAACCACGATCACATGCCCGGAGTGGGGGTAAATTTAGCAGAAGATTGCTGATAGCATTAGTGTTGCGGGTGCGGTGTGGTAGGGTCGTTGGCGAAATAGGGCAGTACTGGAATCACCCCGACCGGCGACAGATGGATAAGTGATAAGTGACGAACGATGCAGTCGTAACGGACAACGCACTTGCCGGCGAATTATGTCGGTTTGCATTTATATATATATATATATATATATATAGAATGGCTGTGCCGTCTGTACAATGGCTTTGTTAGCGCCCGCGTGTTTGCTAAAACATCGACCCGTTTCATCGGGTAGCGGCAGCAACATCAACAACACCAACAACAATAGCATCTGGCGGGCACTGAGTTGCGCTGATGGGTCGAAGAGTAGTCGATCTGGTTGTCCGTTGTGGCTCTATGCAGAAAAAGATAAGTTGTTGTTGGCTTGGCTTTCTATGGCCACTACAATTGCTAATGTCATTAGTCACGCGCCAAAAATAGAATCGAATGTCTAAGTTTAGAAAGCAATGTTGTTATCGCAGTATGGAAGACGAAAACGAAGTGTCCGGTTGTACTTATCGATTGTGTAAGTTGGCGCAGGACATGTTTGGCAAACTTGCGGTCCTCCCCGACCGCCCATTCGATCACACACGATAAATAGGAATACTGTTGTATAACGAGATCCGAGTGTTCCCCCTTGCGCACACGCCATGCGTTTTGGGCTCCCATATTCCAACCTCTCCGAAATTTGTTGGCGTTTTGTAATAATATATAATAATACTATAACTACCACGAATAGTTGTGCCGAGGAGAAGCGTGGAGACGTCAAATCCACTATAGGAGCGAGCGATTTATAAGAGGAACTTATTGTCGGAAATGAATGATATAGAGGCACTACTATATATTGTTGGAAATTTCGCCGAAAAGCTAAAATAACACAGGCCGTGGGTGGGTGGCGTAATCTATCTATGTAAATTGATACAGGCGAGACGGTATTGACAGTGTTTGGTCATGTTAAACGACCGAGGTACAAAATATACAAAGCATCCTTGTAGACTTCTTAATGCCATTAGGCCGCCGCTAAAAATAGAATCGAATGTCCTTGTGCGAGGTGAATGCCAATCGGTGCGTTCAGCTTGGGCAGATAACGTTCGATTCTATTTTTAGCTGTGGTATAGCGTGGGATTTTATATTGATGGCGCTTGAGATGTTCGTGATTAGATTCACGCGGTAACCGCAAACCACATAAAGATCTTGTCCCTGGAACATATTACACGTTTTTTCTATAGCTGAAGAATGGGTTAAATTCGCATCTCTTTTTCAAATGATCATGAATGACACGTAGCAATTAGCAATCTTACTCCCGTTTTAGATCTTCTAGTAACTTTAGGAGTATATGCTACATGCATGAGGTGAATGCCTACTACGTGTACACATCCTTAAAGATGCCATATGCTTGGTAATACTAAACTGCATGTAAATGTTTTTCTTGATTAATAATTAACGGCTGGTGAGTTATGTGCGCGTTTAATACATGTAATCTAGCCAGCCTTGGACGACAAATGGTTCATAATCTGGTTTGTATTTGTAATAGCGGAACAACCCTGATGACAGATGATAAAGCAAATTCAGGACTTTACGCATAATGTGACAAAATATCTCATCCAAACTCCATTAACCTCTTGGTAGAGAGCAATGATGTATGCGTTTTGCGTTGTCGTGGTGTAAAGTCACTCCTTGTCTGTTCGCCAATTCCGGCCGCTTCTGGTCAATTGTTGTCTTTAAATTGTTCAGTTGTTGACAGTAGTTTACTGTATTGATCGTTTTGTTTATTGCAACAGCTCATAAAATATCACCCCTTCGCATTCCAGCAAACACTTAACATCACTTTTCTTGTATGGTGTCCGATCTTATCTTTTGGGGTTGCTTGGGACTCACTCCCTTTTTTAAGCCACGCCCTTCTGCGCACAATGTTCTTATAGAGTATTCACTTCTCACCCCCTGTCACCATAGTGCGGAGAAAGGGGCGATTCTCGTTCTTTTTTAGGAGCTGATAGCCAACTAGCACACGGTTCTCCAGTTGGCGATTGCTGTGTGAGTGCGGCACCGACACATCCAATTTGCTGACGAATCCCTCGACATTGAGATGCTTTTAAACGGATATGTATGGTACGTCGACATTGATCTCGATCTCGCGCAGCGAGGGGTGTGGGATTCGTTCGACCACTGTTGTTAATGCGGCCGTGTCCGCTGTCAAGGGCCGTCCGGGCCATCTCGGTCGTTAACGTCGAAGTCGCCGTTTCTAAATCGGATAAACCACTTTTGAACTGTCCTCTCTGTTACTGCCTCTCCGCCATACACTTTATATATGCTAGTTACTACTTGGGTTATATTCTTTCCTTTTCGAAAAAAAGTAGCATTAAATTACGAAAATGTACAATTAAGTCTGCCATCTTCACTCGTGCGTTACAGTTTGCTTGAGCTAATTATTCGAACGAATTCCACAGTAAAATACAATGCAGGTCTGCTCTTACCGCCAGATAAACAAACAACTCACTCCTATAAGTTTTCATCCTCTTCTGGGGCTGCGCAATACGACACATGCAGCTTTCCAAACGAACGTATGGACCAACCTAATAAATTATACTAAAGCTGCTTACCAAGGAAAATCTTCCTTGAGAAGTAAAGATTTAACTAAAAGAAGTCATAGCCACAATGGTCACAATCAATGGATAACGACAGAGGGTTGCAGTAGTTAGCCAAACTTTAGGTTAGTCTTGTCAATGCGTCTATGTGGGTCGTAGTCTTTTATCTACAAGGAAAAGGGCCTTATTTATTGGCATGGCTAAAACGTATGATTATTATTCCTCTTTCCTTTACAGGAGGGCAATGCATTACGTCAATTAATCAAACACTTGTTTGAAGTGCAGTGTCTTGCAGTACAAAAATAGTCCCAGCATTCTTCAAACTTGTGTCCGCGTCTGGGCAGGTACAATCGCCGATCGGTGGGACCCGCGTCTTCCCTACGCCCATCCACCCACATGCATGTCTAGACGGGTGGGTTGAACGGAGTCAATAAAGAAGAATGCGTAGATGCGCAGATTTTCGAAGAGAACTGTACTGATCTCGACAGCGGCCGGCGTGCAATCTGTGACCTGAGACCGAGATTTGAAACAACGGTAGGTGCAAAGCCTTCTGTGTGATTAAGGGTAAATTACTATGCTAGAGTAGTAGTGGTAGTATTGGTCCTACTTCTACTGCTGCTGCAGCTGCTGACCCCGTCAGTGCTTCGTGTTCTGGAAGCGGATACCAGCAGATTCGGTCAATCGCACGGGCGGGCGGTCAGCCAGTTGGCTGGTTGAGTGCAGTCACCCAGCAGTTGTTAGGGCTGGGTGGTTTGGGTTCGAGCGTTGTCTGTGTGAGAGTTAATGTAGGCCTATGTAGGTCATGTTGGTCACATTGTCCCCCTCCGCACTACGCAGCTCGAGTTTCCGCGCTACAGTGTGTGGACACTGTCTGTGAGTTCCTGAGTGAAAGACACATGGCGTCGTGCACCACGACGAGACATAGCGGCGTCAGCAGTGATCGGTGAGAAGACTTTGAGAACGCGGCTGGGCCGCAGAGAGCAGTTTGATCAAATTCTCACCGCCTCCCTCTTCCTGTCCTCATTGTCGCGCTTGCCTTGCCAACGGCCATTCGACCGACGCCAATCAACAGCCACTTTACATTCACTCAGCACTTTGCGCGTTCCATTGTCGCTCGCTTCTAAACCTCATCCTTCATTTTATCCGTATGCTTTGTCTCTCTCTATCTCTCTCCCTCTCTATTTCTTTCGCTTTGGCCCTTTTTTTTGTTTGTCCCTATTGTTCTGCGCCCTGTACTCGTTGTCGTTACCCTTGTAAAACACACCCACACACATCTCGTGTTCGCTTTTTACGTCTCCTGCTCTAAAATTGCTTTGCTACAAGTATTTTATCCAGGCGTTGCCACGTTTTTCCACTCGCACTCACCAAAAGGTCTGTGGCTTTTCATTGTGTTATTTTCCGAAGGACACACATTATTTTGGTTTACTACCGCCGTTGTTGCTAGTAGATAGACTATAGGGACCACTCAGGGGCCCATTATGTGGCCTGCGAACTTCCCTCGTACCCTGTTACTATAATAGTTTTGGCCACTTGTCGCTCACTACACTTCTAGATAGTGTAGGTTTACTGTCGTCAAACACTAGGGGGTCTAACGACGCATAGTACTTTCGTCAGTTGTTAGGCATGCATGCTATGATTTACGTTGGCGACCTTACTTCCCCCCCCCTATTGCAGTATTTCTGCCTCTATAAGCTCGCATACACGTATTAACCAGAGCACAACGTATTTAGAGTATGGTTCTGTTATATATTGTCGATTGTATGAAAAGTGGTAGCCGCGTCATCTTCGCATCGCATATCTGCTGATGAGTCTAGTAAAAAAGTTAAAGACGGCCCAGGACCATACGATATTCGATACAGCTCAACTAGCCGGTGTTCCGTTTCGGCTACAAAAAAAGCTCAAAGCAAAGTTTACTAGAACAAAGTTCATGTAGACGAACAGATGGCCAAATTATATGGCCCGACCTAGAAGTCGAAGTTGAGTTAAGCGCATACACACAGATAGACAACCGAGCAAGATGGCTCAGTAGCACAGCTATTGCTTTGAATTTGGTATCTGCGTATCTGCCACTTCTTAATTGGTTTTCATGGTTTTCAGTTGGGACAGGGTTACACCAGACTGTATTCGATCGCTATAAGCAGACAACAAAACTACAGATTAGCCTCAATGCAGGTTTGTTGCTATATTATTAGAAAAAAAAACGCATTAGAGGAAATAAGCATGTGAATATATCAGGCACTCGAAAGAAGGTACAAAAATAGTGCGGAGGATAGAGGGTATTTGAGCACTCTATTTGGCTCTGTTATTTCCCTTGCCATAGATTGCCATGAGTGTCTGTACAGTTTTTTCTTACAATATGACTACGGAAATACACATAGACCTAGATCCAAGTCGTGAATTAGTTTAGTCATTGTCCTGATGGTTCTGCGTCGTTGTTTTGACAAGTCCAATTTTGCCGTGTGATGAGAATAGGCGTAATGACGCAGAAAGTATGCTTTCAATCGTAGAAGAGTATGCCTTTCAACTAACGAAATGTGTAATCACACCCGGATTGATACGCCTCATGATGCGTTTGTAATGGAGTTATCTCCTAATTGTAGGCGGCCAGCGTGAGCTTGTGCTCGAGTCCAGAGCTAGTGGTGAGCAGCAACCGCGACCATTGCTAAAGGCGCATGCGTATTTCCCTTCACGTACTGCGGTGGTTTGTGGTACGCGTGGCAAAGTTTCTATCTGCTGTCGGACGCTTTTGCGGACGTTGTATTGCAGTGTTTGCAAACCGCTTTTACACTTGTTTGCCGAACAGGCTCAATCCTATATGAGCATCCTCAGTATTGTCCGTAGTACGGTTAGAGTGTTCGTACATTCAAACACGTTCCTGAAATTCCGTTCCATCTCTTAGTGCCATTTGCAATATTTGCACAACGCTATCTCCATCATAATCTGCGTGACGCGAGGCTGCCTTTGGAACGCAGCCCAATGTGGCGCGTTATTCAGCAAATCTAATCTTCTACCTGCTTGGCTGTGTCTTTTTTTGTTCGACTTTCGAGGTTACGTCTAATATATCCGCACAGGTACTCAGAATGTGACTCTACGTCAGGCCGGGCACCGCGGCCGCCTTTCACTGTAGCCAATCTAAAAACCTAGAACCTTGAGCGGAAAGCCTACAAAAACAGCGTGCGTACTCTCGTAACAACGATCATTATTACCTCGTCTAGCAACGCCTACCTCTACTCCGACGGGTAATTTGGTTTAACATTTTAGGTAGCTCGCTGGATTCTTTACTTTTCCTAGTTTCTCCTGTAGTTGATTTTTGGCCATGCGACGGTGATAGATTCCAACAAGATTGGAAAGTCCCGCTTGGCGTCAGCGCACAGCAACTTCAGGAACTTGAAGTTAGCCTACTCAAGTGAGATTCTTTCGCACGAGCAGTCTTATTTTTTTAGTACACTGTTCTACATATAAAACCGTCTGTGCGACCTTACCCCTCACTGCTGCAAGTCTGCCTTTATCGTTTTAACTTTCTGCGTTTTATGACTTCTCGATTGTCTTCATAGAATAAATAGCCCGGTCAGGTCAATTTATGCCGGTCGGTAATTGGCAGATCCCAACCGTGATTGGCCAGTCTATCCAATTTCCTTTTTCAGCCTGGCACTACTGGTTCGTCTTCGCTTTCCTTAATTTGTATCTCCTGCGGAGTTCCTGTATTTGCTTACTAAAGCGATCGCTTGTGCCCAACTGTTCCCTCTTACCTAGGACAGTGCGGCGTCATTCCGTTTGCTTGCTCCTTGCTGCATATTCTGCGCGGACCAACTACTTGCTATCTACAGTATCCAGCTACGTTCCCGCACGTTGTGATGTCGCCTCGCTACTATAATACGCGAGCTTTAACCTCACGTTCGTTGATCTGTCGACTCAAGTCACACATCAACACTTGTCTAAAAACGCACTATGTTGCCCATGGAATAGCTTTTTATAGCTGACATGGCGAGCTTTTTGTTGAACGTACTTTCCCGTCTGCCGCATTGCGTTAAGCATCGTTGTTCGTTATCATTTTCTGCCCGCTCCAGTCAGTGTGTTGACATTTAACATGCTACATAACGGTGTTCATTTAAATGTTTTTTAACATTGTTGTTAAATTAATATCAAAATAATTATGTTTTTAGTATACCATTGTTAAACAAATTTGTTGCTCAAGCTTGATTTTTTAGTCCTTACAAGATAACTTTAAGAAAAATCTAAACAGATGAGGAACCCTCGTTCTTATGGTTATTAGGCAATAATTTAGCGCCGAGTGATTGGTTACAAGCCTTGTCTATAGATGCGGTACAACATCGTTTACAGCACTTCTGATAGGGCAAGCTTTATTAGAAATAGCCCCAAAAGGGGTACGATTCCTCCTATAATGTTTCAGAACGCTATATACAGGGTCTCCCAAAAAAATATACGTGCGATATAGGAAATTGTAGAGCTCGTTCAAGCAAATACTTTTTTCCAACAGGACACGCTCTCGGAGTTCACGCTCGTGTTATTGCCCGACATAGGAGCGCAACATGTGCGGTTGCGACACAACCACCCCTCTTATAGAAAAATTAACGACGCCAGTTAGAAGATGCAGATTCAGATGAGAATTCGAAAACGTTAAGTTCTATCATTAGCTTGCACATTCAACGCCTCCAAATCATAACCCTGCGACCATTTAGAACGCTTAAAATCAACACATGCAGGCATTCCATGGCGATTATTTTTGTGCAAAGTCTAAGGCGATCCGATCCGCGGAGTAATTAAGGTCTTCCGCAGAGCATGTCAAGATTGAGTGCATGCATAAATCACCTACTCCATCAGATACATCAATTGTCTAGCTCGGAAGCTATGCTACAGAAGCACATACAACTATTTATTATCGTACAGTAACTGCACGATGCCTTTTGCCTTTGCAAGCCATTCAGCAGATCCGTTAGCGTTTGCAAATATTTCGTTGAACATTTAGGAATATTCCAGAAATTGCTTGAACAGCCTCGGCAGCGGATGTTACCTTGGAGACCAGCTCTTCGCGTTACTCGATCGAAGCCCCGTAGACGAGAGCCTTTAAATGATCCCAACGAAAAATTCAATACTTGTTAAATCGGGCAATCGCGGTGGCCAAGCAATGGGCTTGCCTCAGCCAAATCCAACGATTCTCAAAGGTCAATTTGAGGTAATCGCGTACCAGAGGGGTGGAGTGCGGTGGCGCTCCGTCGTGCTAAAACCGCGTGCTTTCGCGAGCACCTAATGGAATGCCTTCTAGTAGTTCTGGTAATTTTCACACAGGAATGTATGGTATGCTTCTTCTCCATACAACCTGGTAGGGTCTAAGTGTGGGCCTATGCGGTAGTTGTTCACCGTGCCAGCGTTCACATTCACGGAGAAACGCCTCTGGCGTCTACGTCGGCAAGTTATAAGCAGATTCTCGCTTTCCCAACAATGGATGTTGCGCCTATTAAACATACCGTCTTATGTAAAGCAAGCTTCATTGGCGGAAAGCACACTGGCTGGAAACTCCTCGTTGTCTTCTACTTCCTGCAGAAACCAGTTCAGTAGACATCGGTACGAATGTACTCTTACGGATTTTAGTACTCTGTGGGCGGTATGGTGGTGTCTCCGAGAGGCTGGAGCAATAGAGTGAGCTCGTCGCACGATAAACGTTGGAATCTCTGCAGGCGCTACTATATGTGTATAGTGATTCGCGGAGGCACCATCGAGCAGTGACTGTAAGATAATATATATTCCATAAAAGTGCAATATGTATCTGAAGAGTTACTATTGATTCGACATTCGGTTTGAATGAGGCACCGTGTAACAAGACTTCATAATTTCATTAATATGCTGCCGCTTTAAGCGTCCCTGATATAAAATGATGTAAATAGGTGTACATATAAAGCAAATTATAAATGAATCAATTAATTAGAGTGTGGAAAAAGAAATGCAAAAACATCAGGCAGGCAATGTGTGGACAAATTGTGCAAAAGCTCTGCCCTAACTTTATTGCACCTGTTCAATGGTAGGCTTTTAAGTTTAGTATTGCCATAACTATTTAAGGTTTTTTTGCTTAGGAAGTGTTTTACAGTATACATGAAACGAGTACTTTGCCTTCTAGTCAAGACGAGGAGCCGCTTCGTGCATGTATTGTCGGACTTTGTGCGCCGCTAGTGGAGATGCTTCGGCTTATGCTGCGTATGCCACTTCTTGGGAAGGTGGCGACGCAAAGTTACGGAGACAGCGACGGAGGTATGAGGCACATGAGTCACAAGCAATGTTAGATGGTTGTGCAAGAGCATACCCGTGACGTGATTGTCATCATTGTTATTTTGTTTACATTGAAACATATTTTTTTTTTATTTGCAACTACCTTATTTATAATATTCCTCTCAATCAGGTTGCATGTATTATCCGCGAACTGAACAGCATTGCAGCAGCCATCAAGCTGCTCTTTAAGGAATATCCTCTCATGGTTGCCAACGTCGCTAACCGCACTATCAGCGAGAGCAAATGGCCGATGTCATGGAAGAATGCAGATTCTTCTGATTCCCAAGGGGGCGGCTCCTACAAACGTATCTGTCTTATAAACACCCTGGCAAAAGGAGAGAAGGCCGCGATCGAAAAAGGGCTAAGGAACCTCGCCGAATAAAGCGGTCTTCTCCCAGGCCCAATACGGGTTCAGAAAACGCAGATCCGTCTTTATGGCTATACAGAAGGTAGTATCGAAAGCCGAAGCAATTCGTTTGACCACGGTTAAGACCAGAGATCTGTTCTTGACTGTCCTGTTGGACGTCAGGAATGCTTTTAACAGTCTTCAGTGGAACACCTCTATTACCGCTTAGACAAAAGAAGACCCCACCTTGATCTCAGATTATCTAGATTGTCGCGCAGTGCGGTGCAAGAGCAAGGAATGTCTTTTGACTGCGGGAGTTCCACAGGAGTCCATACTGGATCCGCTGCTTTGGAACCTGGCATACAATGGAGTGCTCGGGTTTACAAACCTCCCTCCTAAAACCGAGCTCATTACGTACGCTGATGACCTCGCGGTTACAGTAAGGATAAGGGCCGCGGCAAAACTAGAGCTTCGGGCAAATGAAGCACTTACCAAGAATTTTTCATGGTTGGAAGTAGACGGCCTAACGCTAGCCCCAGCCAAAAGCAAAGCCATTCTTCGGATTAGCAGTAAACATGTCCAACCATTCGGCTATTGTTGGATGACATTAAGAAAAAACACCAAGATACCTTGGAGTCCACGTAGACCAAGATATGACCGACAACTCTCACATTAACAAAAGCAGCAAAGGCCGCCGCCAACGTCGCCCATCTGATGCCCACTCCTTCTGGGCTTCGAGGGGCTCAAGGAAGCAAATAGAAGGCTTATAATGTCAGTTGCAAAGTCCATTGCTCCGTTTGGTGTTCCAGCCAGGCTCACGCATGCAATTTCCACGAAGCCTGCTTAGAAGACCGCAGCGTGCCCTTGCATTAAGGATTACACAGGCATACAGGACGGTTAGTACGCCGGCTGCGCTAGTGCTGGCAGACACTGGCCCGTGAGAACTAAAAGCTGACAACTATGGGACAACCCAGTACTCGGAATGGAAGAAGCCAGAAGAAAAACGCAGGCCCAATGATAGGCCAAGTCGGATAGGATTCCAAGCGGCGAACCAGGCGCGTTTAACAGGGATATTATCTAGTCAATCAAGAAATAGAACGAGCGTCCTGGAGGAAAACTCACGTACAACATGTCGCCATTTCTGACAGGCACATCGATCTTCAGATTTATCTGCATAGAATACAAAAGGCACCTTCGGCGTCCTTTCTCCACTGCAGGACGGGAGCCGATGACGACGCCTTTCACACTCTAGCGGTATGTGAGGCACTGAAGGCGACTTGGGATAAGCTGACAGACGCAAGGGTGAAGGAGGGACTCCGAGAGGGCATGCAAGGATTTGCAAGTTGCAATTGCGGTTCGGGCAAAAACTGGAAAAGGAGAGATCAATGGCGGAAAGTTTACTGAAAGAAAGGCTAATCTCGATACAGGACGGCTTCGGCGACTCTCCGGAAAGCAGGATGACGACAATGCTTATAGAAGACCGGGTTTGCAGGTTAACGGGCAAAGCGTGTCTGATGAGGTGATGACCACGGCCGCTTGATTCGACTGGCGCCCGCCACAGCCCTACTAGACCGTAGCACTATTAAATAAAGATTCGCGCTGACAGAGTGTGAAGCTTAAGGGGAGGTGTGTTTAATGGGTATGAGTCTTGACTAAACAGGATCCAGCCGTCTGGGCCGCGTCCCACACAGCGCGGGCAAGCGCCAGTGCGTAAATGCATTCACCCTTCTTCAAAAAAAAAATATATATATACAGTCACTGAAAAAATATAGGGCCACCCATGTTTGCCACATTTCACGCATTTATTATAACCGATTGTGTAAAGATCATAATGATACATGCTCACAGAGTAACAGCGGATACTTTTATCGACATTTGGAGTGACGGGTTACCTTAAAACACGAGATTTCGACATTTGGCACAGCTACGCTGCGAAAAAATTATAAAGTCACCACCAAAATGCATGTCTTAGCGAGTGAATTGAGTGGAATAACAACGTTTGGGCTCATTTCACGGCTCAACGGAAACGAAAGCAGACCTCCTACCAGAAAATTTTCTGTGCTGAAACGATGAGTTTGAGTCGGCGTCTCACGAGTGACGAAAAGACCCAAATCAAGGCGGCCTCTCTAATCGGGAAATTTCCCGTCGATTGGGGCGTTCTCGCCAAGTAGTGAACAACTTCGTGAATTTGGGTGAAAAATACGGCGTAAAAAAGAGTCCGGGGCGTCCAAATGCCATTTCGGAACGAAACAAGCGCGCAATTTTGAAGATAGCCTCGAACTCTGCGCTCTCGGCAAAGGCAATTGCGGCGGCGGCCGGTGTGCAAACGAACGTGCGAAATATGCAAAACCTCCTCAGGAAGACATTTTAACTCCTGATAAAAAAAACTTAAGAGAAAGCCACGATTGATAGGGATCTACTAGAAGAGCAATCCGCACATTTTGAGCTGATGGGAGGACCCGACTTTGTTTTTCAACACGATAATGCCCCGATTCACACTGCTAAATTGATCGAAAGCTGGTTCGAACAACGCCACATTGAGGTCCTACGCTGGCCTGCAGTCTCACCTGATCTTAATATTATCGAGAATGTATGGGGCTGGCTCGCCCGAAAGGTTTACACCAGGTAGAACTAAAAAAAGCAATTGTGAAGGCTTGAGATGAGCTCTCGCAGGACGTCATCCAAAATTTGTTCAACACTATACCAAACCGCATTTTTGAAGTTATCCGACGTAATGGGAAGTTCACTAAATATTAAGTATAGTTGTTAGGTGCCGTGAAATGAGCTCAAACGTTGTTATTCCACTCAATTCACTCGCTAAGACATGCATCTTGGTGGTGACTTTATAATTTTTTCGCAGCGTAGCTGTGCCAAATGTCCAAATCTCGTGTTTTAAGGTAATTCGATACTCCAAATGTCGATAAAAGTATCCGCTGTTACTCTGTGAGCATGTATCATTATGATCTTTTCACAATCGGTTATAATAAATGCGTGAAATGTGGCAAACATGGGTGGCCCTATATTTTTTTTCAGTGACTGTATATCACCGAGATGCACTTTTTTTTTGTAGTAGTGTGATTGTTTATATATATATATATATATATAGAACAATTGTGGTCTCAGAACGGAAGTTACGCCGTGACTAACAAGAATCGGTTTTTCACTCGAACATTTTTTATACTTTGCACACTTTTTCATGTCAGGCAAGTATTGTTTATTTACATCGTGGTTTGTCCTGCATAACGAAAGGCTTTAATTTATTTATCTGACTGCGCAGTCAAGTGTTTTCTGTGCATTAAGAAAAACTAGACCAAATTGTTTTTTTTCTCTCTCGCTGCGCCAATAAAGTTTCAAACCTCGATTATTGCACCTTCAGTACATCACCCGTCCCTAAGCCCAAATTGTCTCGAACAGATAATGCAGTTTTTTTCAATGAAATAAGCCAGTCCAGATTGAAATATTTTTTCAAGAATTTTGCCAAATAAAGCAGTAATACGGATAGTTCTAAGGCTATCATAAGACAAATGTTACCCCTTTTATGAAGAGGTAGAAGCAACCAGAAATGACTTAAATATCGTGGAAAAGCTATAGTTTGTAGACATCATTTGTAAAGATGTTCCAATAATGATGCGAGAACCTTTGTATTTTCTTTTACAGGTATCGTAGACATTAATCAGCTTCCTCTGTTGCTGAGTTTATTGGCTTGCAGTCCTTTATTTGAGGATGGTGTTTTGAAGATTATTTTGTTTGTTGTGCTCTGTGGATTCTGCAACTTTAGTTCTACTCTGTGCTAGTTGTCCATTGAGATCATTTAGTTAATCTTTGAGCGATCCTTTCGGAATATGGTCGTTGATATTCAATCGAAAGCTAGCATTGAAACCCTTGAGCTCGGCTGGCAATACCTTGAAAACCCGTTTCGTATCCTTCCTTGAAGCTAAGAATTTAGCTTTTAGAGCTTTTTTCACGCAATCTTCTGACTATTGGTTTACGTTCAGTTATATATATATATATATATGACTGGACAAACTATATTGTTTATTTGTATAACTTTTTATGTTAGCACTTTGGAGTGAACAATTGATATATATAAAAAATATAAATATATATATATATATATACCAGGACCCGAAAACGAGATGTAACTTACGCAGCTTTTAAAACAGCTCTTGATGCAGTTCTCAGAGATCGGCAAAAACTCACTCTTCGTAAAGATTTTAATCTTAATGGCAGAATGCATAACCTCAATCGATATCTTTTAGCCAGTTTACGTATCACAATTATAAACGGGGCTCACACAACCGCCAATGAGGCATCTCAAGCAATTGGTGTGGCACAGTGTGATACAGCTAACATATTTTATTTTATACTGTATACGGATGGCCTTGGGAAGTGTTCCCTCAAAGTAAAAGCCCCACGTGTTTTGCACATACAATTTTGTTATGATGTTGAACCATCGAGACAGCACTTAAAATTTGATCTGGATACGACCGCACGATGGTTTTGCAAATATAAGCTCAACATCAATGCGCCATAAATAATAGTGACGCGGTTTAGCAGAGAAGGAGCTTACGTTCAAACTGACTGCAGTCTAAAGATAAAGTAGCACTCACAGAAGCACAGAATCCTTTCCACAGTAACATATTGCCTCAGACCTTTATCCTCCAGATCTCAACAAGAATTAAACTATGTTTCTTCAAAGTTTGGTTTATCAAGAACCGTCTCATCTACGCTGGCGCTACATATGTGATTTGACAGACTGACGCGCTTAGCAGCAGATAAAAAGAAGATCTGCAACAAAACAGTGATCAGCAAAATAACCTGGCACAGATACCATCATCACCTCGGACTCAAGAGAAAACGTTTCCAAACCAACGAATGTGTATGCAAATACTGTGGTGTACTGTGTGTAAGTCGATATCGATCAATATCACATAATAATAAAGTGTACGGAATTGAACACCAGCGCGTGAACAGTTGCTGTAATTGACGTGCTTGAACGGCATACCTCGTAATTATTGTGTGGATTTACCAACAAGGGTGAATAAACAAAGGCGACTATATATATATATATATATATATATATATATATATATATATATGTATATATATATATGTATATATATATATATATATATATATGTATATATATATATATATATATATATATTTATATATATATATATATATATGTATATATATCTATATATATATATATATATATATATATATATTTATATATATATATATAGTATATATATCTGGCGCTCCCCCTTCTCTCTATTCCCATTGCAGCTTTTATGTCGTTCCCATTGTTTTCCGCTGCCTTCTGTCGCAGCTGTCGGAGTTCATCAAGACAAACCAGCCCAATCTGCGTTGTCTGTCGTTTCGAATTCAGCGCTGCGTTATAATCCGCTCGTTACACGGCGTGCTTTCCAAGACAGCGCTGCTGCTGCTGCTGCGCAGAAGCAAGTCGAGCCTGACTGAACACACAGCGCGAAAGCCCTCGAAAGCAGTGGAACCAACCTCGCCGCCACCCCCGTGGGTTGCCGTACAGTCGAGATATGACGCCCCCTCCTCCGGGGGGGGGGGGGGAAGAAGGGTCAGGGGTTACTACCTTTCTATGTCCCGCAATCTTTCGTCTTTTTCCTTTTTTCCGCCTCCAGGTCAATAATCACATCGCAACGCGTCGGGCCCCGCAATGAAATTACGTTAGCCGTGCTCGCAACACAACGACGCACGATTTTCCCTCCGCCGTCCACTTCGTCGAACAGACTAACTACCTCGCAAATTAACTAGCTAATGCATAATACCCTACGCTTGCATGGAATGCACAGGTATGGATAGCTTCAAGGGACCCTCCCCCCCATTACCCAGGAACCCTTGCCTACCCCTGTCGTGTCTTCTCATCTTTCTTCTCGCTTGGTCTTGTTTGTAGCCCGGTCATCCTGTCGGAGTTTTTGTTATTGCTGTCGTCGTCGTCGTCGCCGTCGTCCTGTTTACGCAGGTAATGCAGGTAACGCTACTCGCCGATTACGCGACCCGTCGTTCGCAGGCTACTCAAGCCGGCCCGCACTAATGGCTCCTGCGCCTTTGATAAAGCTTCCGTACTCGGTTCTTTTTTTTGCCGTCGTCTGTATGGCAGCCGCCTGCAAGTCTCTTGCTACGCACAGGTTCCATCTTCCTGCCCTCTGAAACAACAGCGCAAGCAGGCGCACACTGACAATGAATGACCTCTTTACCGTTTTTGTAATCTCCCTGTTCCACTTGCTCTCTAGAAACGCGCCAACCCCCCCGACGAGGCTGTGCATGCGTACGTACGAATGGCGTGCCTTTTGTGGCATGTTTGAGACCTAAAATTTGCCACCGTGGCTTATATACAGTGAACACATATTTGTATTCATACGTTAAGTATGCTAGGCAGACATTTTGCTCGCAACACCTCTATTAGGGATTGCATTGACACTGGAACTCAATCCCGATTGCGTCACACCCTACTAAGTTTTTATTTTTTGAACCGGCAAAATGACCGTTGGTTTGCCCATGATCTGGAAGTTGTATTCCTGTTCCGAAACAAAGCAGTAATATTCTTAGCCTATGTGCACGTCTTGAGGAGTGGCATCTAATGAAGGAGACGCTATGGAACCCAACGTTTTTTTTTCTTAGAGCGACAGGCAAACTGCGACACAGGACGTTTGTTATTATCCGCCTGCTACCCTAGCCGTTTAGTGCACTACCTCCGTAACTAATCCAACGGACAAAATGCGTGATATATATATATATGCGCACTTTCTACAAGAACAGTCAGTTGACATCGAGCTGGGTCGACTATAGGTATATAGGTATTCTACTAAGGGGAACCCACCAGTGATTGTCTTTGTTTTTATAATGCCGTGGCGAGATCGGAACCACGACTCCTAGTACCAGAGTTGCCTGCTGTGGTTTCCACTTCACTCTACTCTGTCGACGTTAACATAAATATTGATAGATAAACAAAATGTTCTTAGAGGTCAAAAATGCTTTCTGCATATGCTCAGGTTAGTTAGAACTGAGGTAACTCCGCCGTGTTGCAATCCATATTCGAGGGCGCTTGCTAAGGCTTCAAAAGCCTCATGCCACCGACCGCCGCCTACTGATCGATATGCTTCTCGACTCCATTAACGGCTGTGCAGGCGATTATTGAGCAGAATTGACTTAGTTGTTTTGCATTCCGCCTTGGTCAACAATGTCAACGATGGAAGCTATTCCGTGCCACAGTGAATGCGCAAGTCCCCATATCCCGAGCCCTGGGGGTGGGGGGACACGAGTTAAAGGGGGTTTAGAGTCCCCCAGTAATCACTGGAGGGTGCCAGTGATGTGCGTGTATCATGCATTTCCGAACTTCCAACAGAAAAAAATGTCGCCATTGTCGCAGATTTTTTTAATCAATTCTACGGATATCTGTGGGCACGAAGGTTATATACAAATATTTGTAACTGTTTTTATCTTTAATATAAATGTATAGATTATTGATATAGATTAACTCGAATAGATGTTCTAAGTAGATCATAATACACTCGGGTTTACATGATAAGGTGGTGCAGTGTGAACTAGCTTCGGCTACGAAGAGTGTCAGTTCGCCCACATCGCGCGATCCAAGCAAACAGTTCATATATGGCAAATCTGGCCATTATTTGTGAGATTGTTAGCTTCAGGCCACGTTCTTACGCTACTTCCGTCATTCTAACAATCGTGTGGGCCAGGAGCCCAAATATCTTCCGGGTGACTCCGACATCACAT
>QVRM01004445.1:0-83712 GCA_003439945.1 Dermanyssus gallinae
TTTGACGTTGCTCTGTCTGGTGACATGCTCGGTGCGTCCTCTCTCGCTCTCGCGCGAAGCTCTTATGCCCTCGTTGAAGGTTTTCTTCATACATAACGACGACAAAACAGCAACAAACGATCACAACAGCAGAACAAACGATCACAACAGCAACAAACCATATTAAACAGTAGCAACAACAACATATCATCACCATCACCACCACCATCACCACCACCAACAACAACAACAACAACAACAACAATGCAGTAACGCCTGGTAATCCGCTGAGTGAAGACTGTCGGGTTGGGAAACGGGGAGGGGATGATGCCACGCTGCAGTAAGGCCATGTGGCATAATTGGGCAATGAGGAGATCATATTTAATTCGCATTGCAACGGCATCACTGTTGCGTACGTGTTTGTGTTTATGCGAACGTGTAGCTAAGCACTGCCGACCCACTCGTGGTTCAGCTACTTACTGATGTGCGTCCCATGCTGTCCCCCCCCCCCATCTGGATATGATGAGAGCCCCGACGAGTAATACCTGCACAAAATCATTGTAGTGGCAGTCGTTGATAAGGCGCACGATATATGATAAGGTGTGTGTGAGCCAGAGTAAAGCCAGCAGTAGAAGGGTAAATACGAAAAGAAAGAAAGAGAATAAGAGAGAGAGAGAGAGGAACAAAGACGTTCCCGCTAGGATTTGGCTCATTATGCTCTCCTCATTATCAACAGCAGAAACAGCAACAACAACAACGGCGACCGTAGCAACAACGATGATGATAACAACAACAACAACGACACGACGATAAACAACAACGACGACGATAACAAAAACAACCATAACGGCTTGCTATCGACGTCGACGACTGGTTCTGTTCAACAACTCGCCACCAGCGAAGTCTCTGGCCTGCGCCCGTTGAAGTGTCACCATCTGAGCCGGGAACGCACGTCCGCACCAATAATAGAAATATAAAGTTGAGTGAAAGGCGTCTCGTTTGAATAAGATGTCAATCCATGCTGACGTCTCATCATATACAGGCGACACTGGGGCGCGTATTAATAGCTGGATCACAGTACGAGTAGGAACAGCAGTGATGCCAGTTTTGCAATGCATTAGGTTGCCCTTCTAGTAGTTAGTAGTAGCTGTAGTAGTATAAGAGTAGCGACCACATAGAAACAGTCGTCATCTAGACAAGTGAAAGCCATAATACGGTTGTTGTCGTGCACTGCCACAGCTATCACTATGCTTATGTGCTGCTTGTTCAAAATATCCGCAACAAAAACAGTTGCCGGACGTCGCAAGCAGAAGAGTGAAGGAGACGCAGCTCAGTGGGTCCCCTTTCGGGGTTTCCACCTTTGCCATACCCGCAACACTTCCTGCTCACTGTGTACCAGTGAGGTCGTCTCATCAAAGTAGCTCAAAACTACGCTTAGAAGAGAGCCACTAACCCCTGCGTGTCGGCATGACTTCACCAGGATATCGCAAGGTGCTTTGTCGAACGCTTCGACGCAGTCTATAAAGACTGCATACAAATGGCCCCCGGGTTTTGCCACAACTCATTCTATCTATGACAGAAGCACATGGATTGCAGCACGCACTCTCTGACCTCTCCGGAAGCTGAATTGCTTCGATGGAAGGGTCTGGTCGACCACGTACTCGATCCACCTAACGTCGAAACAGTATTCCTTAGAGCCAGACTTCACTCTTGCTGCACTTTGCGTAGTCGCCGTCTTTCAGCACTACACAGAATACAGCATAATTCCCCTGTCTCCGCATTTTAAATACCGCCTCCACAAAAATGCTCCTGTCGACGAGCCTTGCGTATAGCTGACGTTGTGGCCGCCAGCCGTGCAACTCTCAATGCGTTGAACCTGCCTGGACCTGCATACACTTCGAGATCTTCCACTCTATCAGCTGCGCTGCTTTTCTGCATGCGAAATTTTGTTTTGTCGCTAATCCAATTTTGGATGGTGAAAAAAAACATCCTGGCCTTTCCTTACTACCTCTGGGATAATCTCCGTTGGGGATATTGTGGCCGCTGCCGTTTCCGTTGTCGTTGACGTGTTGTCGTCTATTGGCCAATTTGCTTCGAAGGTTGTGACGATATTGTTGTTGCCGCCGCCGCTACGCTGTAGGGAAGCCGGTTCATTACAGGCAAACCTTCGTTGGAGTTCCGTGTGCGGTGCCCACAGTTTCACTAAATTCTATTGTAGCACACATTAACGGTTCTTCTTCAGAACCAAAATGGGTTCCTGTTATTTACAGGATTTGCACGACATAAACTGTGTGTCCTCGGGGACACGGGCCCTAGGCTCTCACAGTCAAACAGCCCTGGTTAAATTTAACCAGTTGTTCACCCGTTTTAAATAGAAGCAAACACTTTGCATCTGTCGCGGTAGCAGAATACAAGCAGAAACAATATATATATATATATATATTAGTATCACGGTCAATGCGTGCCACTACTTTGGGTCAGCCAAGCAAAACTGTAATTTGCTGACTACAAGCAACTTGTGATTTTTTTTATTGCAAAGCATTTAACAACAGTGAATATAAAAACTGAGCAAGACTTTAGGACCTGCATGATATGTCGATTGGAGTTGAGAATACAGTTGTCTGTGCATAACGTGAGACGATTTATGTCTAATGCTAAAATGCAATACAAAATAGAGAATATCCATCCTTTGGTACCCCCATTGTACACCCTTGTACATTTGTATTTATGGGGGTCCGTCTTTGAAGCAATGCGCAAAGCAGTCCCATGGACGTTAAATCTTGGCTGAGATTCAGCCCCGCAAGGATTTTTTGGTACCCCCATTGTGAAAAACCTGCTGATGCCATCTCGACGCGTTCACAAGGTCAACATAATCGAAGGGGACATCGTTTTGATAAATGTATATACCGTGGAGGGGTTGTTAAGATTTTATGAGCACAGCCCTGGCTTGTGCCATTCGTACTTGTTCACTGTGCGTTAATTCATAGAATGTCGATCCATGCTAAGCCGGAAGATGCATAAGGCTATTGCAGCCCTAGTATTGCACAAAATGGGACAGAATATTTTTTTTGCAAATGGTACCGTGCGCCACAGAGCATTGCAATATACATCAATAGTTCTTTGTTATTGAACTTCTATTACTTGTTGTTTGTTCAAGGATGATTCGATTAAAGTAGTGGGATAGCGTCAATATGAGTGTTCCAACAGAACTGCTGGACTTGATTGAACTTTCGCTATAGTTATCTGCTAGACAAGAGCCAATATACATCCATCATATGCGATCATGGTGAACCCCTTGAAGTATTAGCCAATTTTTGTGTTGAGACGAGTCACACAATAAGCGTTAAACAGCTTTCGAGACGATATCTACATGGCACTCGTGCACACACAGACAAGGCACAGAAATGCATGAATACGTTGAAGAAGATCAAACACTATAGTAGAATATATGAGAATGCGTGTGCGGCGCGAAGCCTAAAGCCAAACTGTGTAAATGTGAATATATGTCCAGCTCGGTCTCATTTCATTCAGGCTGCACACCGCCTTAGCGTGGCCAGCTTCATTAAGCTTTTGCACTAGACGCCAATGAGTGCCTGGTCATCTGATCTGTCAGTTGGGGAAAGTTTGAACGCCTGAGACACAACAGCGACACTGAAATGTTAAAACCGTTAGCGTGTGTATGAGAGAGAGGGAAGCCTTCAGAAGCTACAGAGGGCGGGTCGCAACTTCGTTCAAGGAGGTAAGTACGCACGTCGTAACTCATTATTCATCCTGTCATCTCTGTCAAGCGTTTGTGGCCTTGCCACGGAGCGGCGACACGTCGTAGCTCAACAACAGGCAGAACCTATCCGACGAAACGCAAGAGATCCTTGGGATGATCATTGAAACAACAGAATAACGGGCCATAGCGGGACAATCCCGGGTCGCACAGCCATGATGCCACGGTCATCGCCGTAAGCAAGCAGCGCCACTGCAGTGACGTAGAGAGCTTGAAGACACTGAAGTATCTCCTCTTCACTCTCATTCTCTCTCTTGCCTTCGACCTCTCTTCGACTCATTCCTCAATCTTCACCCCTGGCAACCTTCTACCCCAACCTACCTCAGTTTCAAGCAGGTAGCCAGGCAGCCCAGCAAGCAAGCAAGCAGAAGACGAAAACTAGTGACGTGAGGTATTTAACGAATGCGTTAAGGACCCCGCTACAGCTACTGCGGCTACTGAGGGATTGTCGAAGTGAGTCCGCTGCTTAGTGCTGTTGCTGCTGCTGTGGCCGCCACTGTCGGCATCGGGGGCATGTTGCTCATCGAAGATGGGCTCTCATTTTGTTCTTCTTTGGTGCTGGCGTTGTTTTGAAACGACGAAGCGCGTCGCATACCATTGGGGACGTGGGATGGTGGAAGCGAAGTGCGGCAATGATGCTCGCGCTGGCTGGCTGGGCGGACGGGAATGGCGGCTGGTGGGGGGGACGGACGGGGGTTCAGAGTGAGCTGATGGGGTATTCGGGAATGATTTCACATGTGTGTACCTCATATGCGTGCTACTTGCCGCGCCGATGTCGCTTGCCTCGAGACGAGGCGGACGACGACGACAACGACAACAATGACGACGTCGATATCTACCGACGAAGCTACTGAGCTCGGTAGACTAGCGAAATTTGAAAAATGCACCCCCTCTCCCCCAAAAAAGGTTTCGTTCGAATCGAAGCGTATATATTGGCGTTTAATGCGACGTGTCGCCAGACGTGTCGAATGTCGCCTGTTGCGTTCGAATTCGACGTTTAGACGGCAAAACGAGGCCGCCCGCATAAGTCTACGTATGTGTGGCATTCTTTCACATCCGTGTGCGCGTCGTCAGAATGGGCAGCCTAATTCAGGTCATTGAATCTGTAGGTCGGGAGGTAGGTTGATTCGGAGTAGAGGTTTGCCTCACTTAGCATTAAGGTGTGACAACTGACAAATACTGCCGTGCTAACGTGCTTACAAGTTTCCTACTATCTATAGATCGCCTAATATATACAAAATTTGTTGGTATATCCACAAAAATAGAATGCATATTTATGCAATGTTTCTTACGAGCAGTTTTGTGTTTATTTCCTCTGGTAAATGACAACACAGCAGCTTGCTAAATCTTAAGTTTTGAAACCCTTTTTTTGCTGTAAACGAAGCTTCATGTATAAGCAGACACGTAATCGTTTTGAGTATGTGTAGATATTAGCTGACACCCTTGTAGAAACAAGTACATTTTGGTCATAGCAATGAGTTTATTTCGACAAGCAAATGGGTAATTTCCATTGTTAATATTGTCGTACGGCTGTCGATTCACGGTTCCGCCACTTTTATGGTTTGTAAATACGTTTACTTCTCTTGTTAGATCAATGCCATGTAATTTCCTTTCGATTAACGTGGTTAACTATAACGATGCTGGAAACCCACATTTGGCATTATCGTAATTGCATAACACGCTAAAGGCCAGTTAACAAGCTACCGGGATTCGCAGAACTAATGCATGTGTTTATAATGCCCCGCGGCGATCCCAGCTGCTCTCATAGCGAATTTGGTTATACAACATCATATTTTTTCTTGCTTAGAGGGCAAGAAAATACATATATGCACAACCAGGCAATATTTTTAGTGGGTGGCGTAAGATTCAACATGGGTTGTTTGGAGCCATATGCAATACCCACTCCCCCCCCCCTCTAGCCCGTTGTAGCTCAGTGATGCCCAGAATACGTCACTTGGTTACATCTTCGGCGAATAAAGCAATACCTACACAGCCGCTGTAAAACATGTAGATAGATACAGTGCAACAACTTTGCAAGCACATGGGATTGACCTACTAAACATTGCAACTTTCCTGGATCATCAATGTGGCGGTGGACAGATTACGGATACCACGAAATTCACGGAAGATCCGGCCGTCCTCTAGGTTTACTAATTGTGGTTCGACCTTACCGTCATCATCTATCCATGCATATCTGCATGCATGGTTTTGTATGCACATGCGTGTAGCATGTGCATGGACCTGTGACTTCAACCTCGCAACCACCTCTTGACCGACTTTAATCGTCTGTGCCGGTATTGTAGCGACCGTCAGAAATCCAAACAAAGACAAAAACCCGGGCAAAGAGAGCAAGAGAGAGAGAGAGAGAGAGAGTACGTGATATAAACAACCGGAATACACAGAAGCACCATACACAACATTGCCGTGGTCGCGGTACATGCCGTAGTGGTAACAACCACGACATGCTATATGCTTTCTACTGTAATCCTTAGTTTAGTCGTATTCGCTCACGATAGAGTTATGCGAATGCTTACCTATTTGTCTGTTGAATAATAATGAATGTGTACGGGCGTACGTACACTGTCGGTATGTGATATTAACCGGGTCAGCGTCGGTATCAGTTAGTCAGTGAGTCAGCCTACGAGAATCGCTAGTCAAATAATAACACACAGCAGCCGTGGATCGACGGATAACTGACTGGGGCCAGCATGAGCCCGCCACAATTTACGCGGGGATCTGCCGAGGTTCTCCGACGGTCCTTCCATCCGAGGCAGGCCCCGATCCTCGGCGACCGCTCGAGTCTACGAGTCTTCGTCATCGTCGAGGCTTCACGACCACGATATAAAGGGTCGTCAATCGCAGCCGCGAACCGTTGTTTTTGTTGTGTGTCGTTGTTGTTGTTGTGATATGTCGATATCGGCAGCATCAACAACGACAACATAAAAACATCATCAGCTCTATCGTTTTCGTTCAGATTCTGCCTCCGCTGCCCAACTCTTACGGCGGTGCACCAGCGTAACCCGTATTAGTCGGCGAGACGAGCTCTCCTCCGCCCATTATCCGAACGGTAGGGAAATAGTAGGGCAGGTCTTACGCGGAGGCTACGTCTTACGCGAATAGACGTCGGTTGGTGGCGACGAATCAGGCGTCGGACGGACGTCGCAATGGCGCGTCGTCGTCGTCATCGTTAATTGTAGACCAATGGTACTCTGCTGCTGCTGCTGCTGTTGTTGTTGCTGCTGTTGTTGCTACCGCGACGAAAAAAGATCGCCTACTGAGGTGCCATTTGGCTCAGCAGCCATTGGCGAGCCTGGGTACCACTCGTCAGGTTGGCACCGTCAATCAGTTCGGAGTTTTGTGCAGTGAGAAGCTGAGGCTGAGTCGAGTGGAGTTGAGTTGAGTTGACGTCGACGTCAGGAACGCCACGGCCAGGGCATCAACGTAATAGACCTTTAATCTGTTCATTCTTCTTCTCTCCCCACTTTCTCGTTTTCTCTCCATTACTCGTTTGCTCTTCTCCCCCTTCTTTCTCTCTTCTTCTCTATTTCTCTTTCATTACCCGCTTCCCTTCGTCCTTCGCATTTAGCTGCCGATCTATCGATATGTCGTTGTCTCCACTCCTCAAATGAGCAAGGTTGTTGATGCTGCTGCCACTGCTGACTTTTGTACAGAATGAAGAGCTGTAGTGGAGCTAGTTGTTGCTATTATGTCGTTGTTGCTGTTGTCGCCGTCGTTATTGTTGCTGCTATTTATACTGTTGTTGTTGTTGTCGTCGTCGTCGTCTTCGTCGTTGTTGCTGCTGTTGTTGTAATTGATGCTGTGGTTGTTGTTAATAATGTTGTTGTTGTTGTCGTCGTCGTCATTGCTGTCATTGTCGCCTCCACCAGCACCAGCCTTGTCATGGACTCGTGTTGGCAGGTCGAATCGGCACTGCACATGACGCTGAATGTCGCTGCCCTGTAGCAACGACGTCCCTACGACGTCCCTCGCATGTCTGACGCGACTCGTACACTTGTTATTTCTTGAACGAAATTCAACATCGCAGCGGCAGCAGCAGCATCAGCAACATCAAGCAAATTAACGGCGACAACGACAAAGATGGCCACAGTGGCGGCAGACGACTGGCAAATCGGACAACAACAACAACAACAACGCGTTGTAGTCGATGTCTGTGGTATATACAACAATATATACACAACAACAATACAACAGCAGTGGCAGCAATAATAATAACAACAAGGAACAACATTAACATCAACGACAACAAGAAAAATAACAACATCATCAACAACAACAGCGAACAACCGACGTACAATGAACAGCCGACGTTCAATGGTTTTCGATACGACAAAGCCACTGGCCAGGCGATGCCAATGGCTGGTAGAGCTGCTGTTACTGTTACTGTTGTTGCTGCTGCTGCTAATACTGCTACCGCCAGTTAGCGTACTTCGTATTGACTCTCACTGACGGAAAGACCCATGAACGAAAGGGCCGGTCAGCCGACTGACAGACTACTGACTACTCACTGAGTGCAATCTGACAATTTTGACTAAGAGGCAATAGATGCCAAGCAATAGACACCTGAGATGAAGTCGGTCGACAATGAAGTCTCGAAGTAGCGCCAGCACGATGACAACAACGACGACGACAACAACAACAACAACAACAACAACACCGATAATGACGACAATAACAACACAGACAACGGCGATGAGAACAACAGCAACAATAACACTGACACCAAACAGCACCGACACCAAACAACAACAACAACAACAACAGCAATAACAACGTTAACAACAACAATCACGACAACAACAACACCGACGTCAATAATAATGACGTCAACAACAATAACAACACAGACAACGGCGATGAGAAGAACAACAGTAACAACAACAACAACAACGACAGCAATAATAACAACAACAACAACATCAACAACAACAACAACAACAACAGCAACAACAATAACAAGAACAACAGCAACAACAACAACACGGACGAGGAAGGCGTTGGCAGCGACGCGAGAGCCGCCGCCAGCGACGTTACGTCGCCGCTACGGTTGCCCCGAGTGTGCTGGTTCCGAATTGCGAGACTGTGTGGCAAACGACTCAAGCCACCACCAATGGGGTGACCACCGACCCGACGAACGTCCAAATAGCCATCCAGCCAACCAGCCATCGAGCCCGGTCACTCTACTACTTTGCCAACAGTAAATCGTCTTCTCTGGTCCGCTAAACAGCCGCAGCGTCAGCAACAGCAGCAGCAGCATTAGCTAAGCGCCGCACCGGCTGTCCGGCAGGAATAATGCCAATGAATGCTGCCATCAAGCCGCCGCCAATGGGCCGTCAACAGCAATATCATCAGCATCAGCTTTAGGGGCGGCATCAGCAGCAGCAGCAGAATATCAGCCCGTACAGAGCCGACGATATACGCAGCAGCGTGGACAGCGCATCTAGGCATCAGCGAACGAACGAAGTCACTGGCTACAGTCAGTGCCTACTACCTCGAATGAAGGCAGAGCATATGCTGACATGATGGAGACACGCTCACCCGCTCGCTCCTTCGGGATAAGAGGGAAGAAGGAGGAGGAGGCATTATTACGGGAGCCGCTGAAGGAAAGGAAGAAGACAACGACAACGATGATGATGATGACGACGACGACGACAACAACAACGATCAAAATGGCAGCTTCCCTGTCTGCCGTACGCTGGCCGCGGCGGTCAATCGTCATTGAAGCGTCGATGTCGGCTGATGACGGCCAATTTATCCGTGCGATCGATGCACATTAACGCGTGGGACTCGTTCGACAACGTATCGCAACGCTCAACGACGTCGTCGTCGTCGTCATCGTCGTCGAAGTCCAATGTTGTCTACGGCCGCGACCCGGTCGATCCGGTGAGGAGAGGTCGCGGGCGCTCTCTGCTCCTCCGCGGGGGTTAGTGGGTAGTTGGTTCAATTGACTCTCTCTCTACATGGTATGTATGCAGGTATGTAGAGGTATGTACACACGCGTATATATTATATATATCATATATATATATATATATATATATATATAGATATATATATAGATATATATAATATAGCAGCGACAGTAGCAGCAGCAAAATTAGACGTCGGCACATAGGCAGTACCTTCTTTTGTATGTACTATACACAATGTGCCGTCAATTCAAATGTGTTTGACACGCTCATTCTTAACTCGGATGTTTTCTGATTGATTACTCTACAGGAATAATATGTGTGTCGAAATTTGTCTAGACGACTTGAAGACAACTGATTGATTGATTGATTGGTAGGCACTGGCCGTATATATTGCGGGCGTCGCTTTGTTCGTGCTGCGATGATCAAAAACAGACCCGTCTCAGAGCAGATGAACTCAACATCGACATATAGGTCCATCTTTTTAATTGTGTATCTAGTTCTTCAGACACAGTAAACAGAAACAACTCGTACTTCACCCATATTGTACGAAGGTGATTAGACTACACAGTAATATTAAGCAACAGAGATAGACATTAACGATCGTCGCGCGTTTTCTTCATATAGCATTCACTTTGAGCCGACACTTCTTAATCCTTATTTGGCTCAAGAAAAAGACAAAAAAAAACAACTAATGAATATTCCACACAGTTTATGGTTTGAGCGTTTATTTGCATGTGCGTATGCAATTTGCATGATATTATCTCTGTCGTCTGTATGTATCATTTACGGATGTTTGGTATAAAAGTCACTATTTTGCGTTTTTGGTCGCAGCTGAACGATTCGAACCTATACACTAACTATGCGCTACTAATTAAACATTTTAAAATCATTTCATGTAGGCAAGCACCATTGGCAGAGCAACCATTTCTCTAAACTAACTTATCACTCTACAATCCGGGTGATACAGATTTTGAGTCATATTCCTGCTGTCAAGCACGGTTTACGAGATGGAAGCGCTGTGCATTCTAATGCTCCAACGACGGCAAACGCTTGGCTCAACTAAGCGTTGTTAATGACAGACAATTCCTAAGCAACAAATCTATAATCTACATCACCTGATCATTGAGTGAATTGTGTGAGACACTTAGAGCAAGCAGGTATAATTTGATACTGACAATGTCACCTCCGAATCAACTGCACCACCACTGTTAGCCGGGCCCACTGAACAAATTCATATATACAGCATCAAATAATTTGCCACAGAATATAGTTATTATGGTGAAAGATACAATGTTTAACGGCCGCGGAGAAGTTCGACCAACTCACCCAGAAAAAAGGTCCAGAATAAATCCTCGGTTTCAATTTTTGCCAAGCCTAGTACCTTTCGCTGCTATATTTATACATATTTTATTTAGACTATTTAGAGATAAGCGATCAAACGTTATCTTAGTAGTGACTTCGCTAGAATTTCAAAAAGAGTGCAATGATCCTCGTCTAAATATGATAACTGGTTGCCAAGGGTAGATGCTCGATGTGATAAACATGTGACGCCGGTATAGCATCTTAGTAAATACACCCTCTTCTATTCAACAGCTGGTACATGTGCAGAAGCCTGCATGAAAGCTACTATGCGTCGAGGAGGGCAAGCCGACCGAAGAAAACAACTGGCAAACAAATGAGCAAAATAACTTGACCAGCACCTGAAAGGAGCCGCTTCATTCCTCGCACAAGTATGAATATGGATGAGGGCTCCATTTTAGCACGGAGAAATGAGGAAACAGGAAACGCCCCCAAAGTAAAAGCAAAAACTAGGGCCACTTCACGGAGTTTCTTTTCTTACCGCCAAGAGCGGGTTATCAAAGCATTATCATAGCCGTTCTATCAGGGTTTTGGTAGCTAGGTTCCATCATCACCAACATCGGAGTGATGGTGGCCTGCAAAACTTCGTTTATAGTCATTCGCTGGACACAGTGAACTAAACGGTAAAGCTGGGCCTCTATGGCGACAATCTATAATAAATTGCAGAAGCACGTTTTAATTATGGTAACGCTACTAGGTTAAACTCCATATTAACAAGGACAGCAAACTAGACAATTCAAAAGTGGAGAATGTCTTTAATAGCTCTTTTTTTCATTTAAGTGGAGATTTCGTAAAGCTTATCAACTCTTTTACATAGTTTGGCCTCACCTTCACAAAAACGTGGAGTTCGAACAGCGATTATGCCTGCTACTTCAATCGATAAACCTCGAAAGCTGTCAAACAGCCACCGCTTTGTCGGATCGCAAGGCCTATGCAATCTACATTATCTAGAAAAGGTACAGTGCCTGATAAATACGTCTGTTGTTTGGTAGAAGGCCGAATATGTAATCGGTGAGTCAATTTGTTGCTTTGTTGCTGTTGCTATTACCATAATGAATCATTCGAGTTAGCCTGGCCAGTCTGACAGACAACTATCGTTGTAACTGACCAGATGCAGTATCCTCATCATCGGCAATATGATTTTTGTCTCTATCGGCGCCAAAAAGAGCGGTATTTGATGTCTGTTGCGTAGAGAGTTAAGTATATTGGTTTTGCGCCCTGTTGCTGCTGCATTCCATTGCGTTTCCCAGATACGTCTATCGACCAATGACACATAACGGGACAATCGAGCTTACCACAGCGAGGTCCCGAGCGCTCTTTCTCTCTCTCTCCCTCTATATATATATATATATATATATATATATATATTATTTATAAAATATTGTGATGATTTATCAATCATTTATAGTACGTTTGCACACTCGGCAGTGCTCGTATATATATACGTTTAGAATCATATTTTGTACATCATTACTTACACTTACCGTGTTTGCCTAGAAGTCTTTTTCTTTACTGCAAACCTTTATGCTTGCATTAAACAGATCAAAACGATATAAATACAAATGCACTCTTTTACCGCAAGTCATGTGAGCCAGATCAGCTATCTGATTGCCAGTCGACAACCATACCGTCGACGATATAAAAGCCATAGGCAAAACTTAGATACACGTTTAGCTTGTGTGACAGTGTGCAGCGGGACAGCCATTGAGCCTTACATAAGTACGTGTTCTTGTTATGGCTGTTATTTTGGGTATTACGGTATGTTGTTGTTGTTTTTAGTATTACAGCATAATGGTTGATACTTTGCCATTACCATTGTCGACCTCTTAACAGTATTTGCCGGCACTTTCTGAATGATTGCATGCTTTGGATACTTTCAATGTTATTCAGAGAAAAAAATCAGAGATAGAGAGAGATAAACAGAGGGCGAATAAGGGAGGAAGAGAGAATGAAAAACAGTCTGATAATGAAAGAAACATCCCGATAACGAAACAAACATGCCATTAACGAATTTAGGGATGTTTTATTCCCATGCTAAATACAACTTACACACCCATCAAGCTCATCATGCCTGTTCACTAGTGCTTATTCGACAATCTACAACAAATCCGAACACATCTTGCGTAGGTGATGCAGTGGAATCTGGAACGGCATCGCCTGTTGCCTAATGTTAACGCCAACTAGAGCGTTAACGTATCCAGTCGTAATCTTCCTGTAGAGCGAGAGAAATGTCTACAAGCTTTGAAAGCTACTCTAACAAGATTGTGACCATGTCTATTATTACTTCTACCACTTTGTGAGTGAACCTCGGTTGGTCAACGTGAATGCTGATTTTTCTCAGCCTTAGTGCCGATCAATGCATATGTGTCAGGCGATCAGGCAAGCGAACATATGAAAGTTGAGCTAGCTGCTGAGATTTGTTTGTGAAATTGTTTATACTAAATATGGCTGTATAAGAGTATAATTAATTTTGTGATTAGTAGTAGTACAATTATTTAATTCTGTGTACAATATAGTGCATCATATTTTTATTAAGAAATCTGCACTACAAATGTCCTCAGTATTGTCGGGTATAAACCCGTGGGCTTCTAATTCAAGGTAATGGGCTTACCAGTAAGACCTTTTGTCGTATATATATCTGCTTCCCGTCGAGAGAATAAAAGATCGTCGAGCAGATATATATATATATATATATATATATAAGCATTTTTGACATTGCTTACTTTTGATTTATTCCGTGTAAGAGTGTTACGTTTCAGAATTGAAATGAGCGTTTAATTGTATGCGAGGCAATAGCCAGCCCACCAGGAGACTACCTTGTTATCGTTATGTCAGGTGATACGACATACGAGTACGTTTATCTCACAGAGACAATGCGTTGTTGCGTTCTCTCTTTCACGATGTCGGCTAGCACAACAGGCCGTCGGTTTATCGAAATTTGGGACGCTATGAAACGTGCAGTACTTAGAAGAAACAGCAATAGCAACAACAACGACGCTAACAATAGCAACAACAACGACGGTAACAATAGCAACAACAACAACAACGACGCTAACAATAGCAACAACATCGGCGCCAACTACAGTAACCACAATAGCGGCACCGCCGGTAGAATCACCACGACGACGACGGCGACAACGATATGAACAGCAACGACCACAACATTAAAAACAACAATAACAACAACAACAATGTTTTTAAACAGCGATCAACTCAATCGATTGAGTTGTCGTCATTGGCCTATCGACCAACAACGGAGGTGCGATCGCGCGTCGACACCACTCGTCGAGATTGACGACGGCGAAAAGCTCATTGTTCATACAGTTCGATACAGCTTCTCAGTTCGAGCTTCCGTCCGTCCGTTCGTCGTCCGCGTGCCAGCAAATGCTTCGATCTCCAGCGGAGTCTGACAAAGGCGGTCCATTTCGATGCTGTTATGTACCGAGACGACATTGTGTGCGCAAAAAAGACCTCGATCGATCGAGAATCGGTGTGTAGCGAGAAACGATAAGAACGCGGCAATATCAGCGGTGGCGACGGCGGCTGCAAGAACCAGAAGCAGAACGTGTACTGACTCGCTGGCTGGCCGGCAGCCCTTACACTAGGCTAGACGAGCATTCACATGCTGCTGGCGGTTTGACAGCAGCGCGTGAAGTATAATTGAGACATAATGACTGAGAAATGAAGTACACCCCGCAGCAATAGGCCCGACCGATAAAGATAGCAATGAATAGCAACAACAGCAATAGCAGCAGCGGCGACAATAAGCGTCGAGAAAAATGGCGTCAACCACCAGCATACCAACTGAGAAGAGGGACAACAACAATAACAGCAACAATAACCACAACAACAATAACAACAACAACATTTGCAGCACCAATCACATGACAGGTTGCTGCTGGTCTGATTTCCCGACTTCTGCAGTCGACTGCACGGAGCCTTACTACTGGGTTGTAGTGTCAATGAATCGGCCAATCGTGCGCAGCGGTTAACATGAGCTACAACTCCAGCCAACAATAACAGCATTGTCAGCAGTTACAGAAGTAAAAGCAACAACATCAACAACAACAACGGTTGCAAGAACAACAACGATGACAGCGACAGCGTTAACCGCAACAACAACAATGCAATAACAACTACAGAAGCAGCAGCAGCAGTGTGCATTGCTATCTCTGTTTCCAGGAATCACCGATCAACAATGCTAGATATGTTTATAATGCAAAATAGATGAAGATGATTGCCAAGTAGATCGATCTATGGACGGCTTTGCTGCTGCTGTTGTGGTCGTCGTTGCTATTGTTGTTGTTGTTGTTGTTGCTGCTGCTGCTATTGTTGCTGTAGCTATTGTCGTGGTCTCCGTCGCAGTACACGACGTATCAGGGTGTTATCGGCGGTCCCGCTGGTATTTGTCGCGGCCACCATCCATGTCGCCGTAGTCGCTGCTGCTGCACCGAGATGCTATTGATGTCATCTTGGTGTTGTTCGAGACAGTCTTAGTGAGGACCGATCCCGATCCCGATCGAAGTTGGCCCCGACTCCAGAATCCCACCCGAAGACACAAACCACGAAATTCGAACACGGGTTTCTTTCTACCTACCTGTCGCGGCCAACAGGCGGCGACACGCTTCGCTTTGCTCCGATGTGTGACTCAATCAATGGCAATCATAGGGTACGTCTCATCTCACCTCATCGGGCGACTCAAGGGCGACCAGACAAGCAGAGCCTCGGGGCTTCTATAGAAGAGCTTGGCGGCTTGTTGTTGTCCTTGTTATTGTTGCTGCTGTTGCTTTTGTTGTTGTTGTTGTTGCTGTTCTTGGTGTTGTTGCTGTTCTTGGTGTTGTTACTGCTGCTGCTGACCCTGTTACAGGTCCAGTCGGGTGGAGAAGAAGAAGAATAAGAGGCAGCAACTTCAATCGAGCAATCATGCGCGTCGGATTACAGTGCAAGTTTGCGCTTGACCAGTGGCGCCGGCCGTGGCTCATGCGCATGTACAATTGACTGGCGCACCATGCCAGATCATTATCATCATCATCATGAACACTAGAGGTCGGAGTAGCACTCATGAGAGTTGGTCGCAGTACAGCGTAATGCACCCCGCACCCCCATGCTCCGCCGGCCGCTCCACAACCCCCCTGATCGAGTGACGATGATCATGACGACGGACAGGGGCGATTGGCGGTTGCCGACGGCCAACAATGGCGCCGCTGAGAGACGCAAACGAAGACAAACCCCCGACGAGATTCCCCCTCAGACAAGTTGAGTCATGGAGATAGTAAGAGCAGAGGGATAGCTAAAGCCAGCAAACGGGCAAGAGAGAGAGAGCGACTAAGAGAAGAGGAGACGGAAAACGGACAACAGTGAAATCAAAGGATAATACAACGAGAGAAAGAGAGAGAGAAAAAAGCCAGTGCGCGCGCTAAAGAGTTCGTAATGATGTTTGATCATAGCGTCCCCGTGTTGGACCGTGACCGGGTTGTGGCCCGGTGGCGTATGCGCGGCATTTTTGAAAGGCATAATGATGCACTGGGATTCAATCGATGTTTTGGAGATATATACACATATATATATATATATATATATATATATATATATATATATATATATAACGACGAAAAAGCGCTACTTCGGCCACCTATCGGTCGGGAATCGGACGTCTCCCTTCTCAGCGTCGTGGTTGTCGTCGTCATCGTGGGCCCGACTGGAAGACGGATTCTTGTTGTTGTTGTTGATGCTGCTGTGGTGGTTCGGTCGGCTTGAGCCGGTGAGCCGGATTGTGCCAGCCAGCCAACCAGCCAGAGGGTAGATTTGAGTGATTAGCTCGACGATCTCGACATGAAGCCGATTTCAGTTTGCGGCTGGGCTGCAGCCCGGTGGCTGGCTCGGATTCGTTTACCGGCTCGGCGGCGACAACGCGCCGACGACGATGAACGAATGGACAGCAAAGATCCCGCTAAGTATCTGATCCGACGACGACGACGGTGGCGCCATCATGACCAGCAACGGTAGCAACAGCAACAGCAGTAGCAGCAACAGAAACAGCAGCTCCAGTAATGGATCTGGCTGAAGTAAAGGTCTGTTCGTCCGTCCCTCTGTACGTTCGACCTCATCATCATCATCATCATCGCCATCATCGTCCTCATCATGATGCCCATCACTACCATCGACAGGTCGACTGGCGGCGTTGAGTACTCACGAAGTGCTTGCCGTGTCGGGGCCGGCCGTCTCGGACGTGGATTCGTGGAAGAAATGCTATATCATCGTGGCGAAGCTTAACGACAAAGCTGCGGGCGAGCGGGCGGCCTGGGGAGATGGGGGTGTTGTGGGGGGAGGGGCATCAAACAATATGAGCGAAAATGAACCAAGCATTAAACCAATGCCAACCATCCGTTGTTATCAGTTCGTCTACCAGTAGTTCAGACGGTCTCTCTCTCTCTCTCTCTCTATCTATCTCTATATATCTTTCTCTCTCTACCTCTCTCGCTCTCATCTCTCTCGCTCTCTATCTCTCTTTCTCTCTCACACACTCTTGTCTATCTGGTTCTCGGTCGAGGATGCCGGCAGCCGTGCACGCGTCTGGTTACTCGTCTCACTCATGTGCTCTCCGCAGGCTATTAGCCACGAAAGTGCCTATCGACCTGCGGCCAGCGGCGATGACGTGATTGCCTCAAATGTAGACATATATGATTTCTTGCAGGCGTCGCCGCACTGGCGACAAGTGACACACACATACCGCTTTCAACAAAAACGTAATGGCTACTGCACCACGTAGGACACGCAGTGCGACGTATTGTTGCACCTTTACGTTGAAATGCTTGCTTTCATATTGTTCTAGTACTACCATAACTGCATATATATATATATATATATATGTATATATATATACATATATATATATATATATATATGAACGTGCTATTATTAAACATTGCAACACTACACAAGGAACAGGTCTTCGGCATCGTATGGATCATAATCCACGCCTCACGAAATCATGATAGCCACCGCGGGTCATTCATTACATTAAACCACAGTTTGCATAGTTAAGTAGAGATAGGAATGCGTGATTATTGTAAATTGTATGTTTACCTTATCGGCATATTTATTGTTCGCGTAGTTGCTTTTGCATGTTCTTACAAAGTATATATATATATATATATATATATATATATATATATATCAATTGCGATTAGATTGCGACCCAATTAGAAGCGAAGAGGCGAATTACGTTGAGCGACCATGTTACATGTCTAAGTACCAAACAAAGATCTCCTTTGCCATCAAATCGTCTATCCTTATATCTATCTATCAAATAGAGCTGGATTAGCCAGCAAATTACACCACTTTGACCTAACAGGGTGGTCTAGCTATAATATATCAAGCCTTACGTCACTCTGCTTGCATTAACCGGCAAGCAAAGCATCGTAAAGCCGGTCCCTTGCCGACAACAGAATTGCAATGTAGCACGTTCTGGTGCCCCTCAACATTTTCTTTCTTCCCCGAAGGCAGTTCCCTGCGGTGTGCCTTATTCCACTCCGGTACGTCTTTACAGTTGCCTGGGTTTAACTGCCCGATTGGGTCAATACGAAACGATGGATGTTTTACATTTGTATTGGAAGGGTGCTATTTGTTACAGCAGCTAAATGCTCTCAAAATTCTTCTTCAAAATCTTATGACCGGCTTTCCGCCCATACTTGAGATCTCTATTCGTGTGCAGTAATCGGCGCACTTGCGGCTGATTTTTCTTGTCTTCTCGATTCTGTCTAAGTCTACAGACTCGTGATCCGGTCACTCAAGCTGTACGTGGCGTTCGAGAACGACATTTTGCGTGCTATACTGTGTTCTTTTTAGCATCTCTAAACAGCCTACACTAAAGACACGTGGGTTAAATTTGACCTCCCTTACGAACATCTACTTCGCAGGGTAAGCACTATATTTCCTCTTTCCTTAAGGGCTTTGAGAAGCTCGTCTGCTCAATGTGCTTTCTACACCCGATAAAACCCATGAAAAGCTAAGAAGTGCAGACGCAATTATGGCTAAGCCGGGCCCGGTTAAGTTAAGCAATGACGATATGTTTGCGACCGCCCCCATAACATAGTCAAAAGAGTCACTAACCAACGACGATGACGCTACTAAAAAGTTGCTCGAAAAGCACTCACCGGTACTACCGAACATGTCATGGCTTCTCGAGCCCGCCCGCTTACTTGATGTGATGAGCACAAAGGAAGACATCATTAGAGCATTACGATCCTTCTTAACTGAGGCACCAGGCACTTGGCCCGGAAATTTGCGAAATCTTGCAGAGAACCGACGGTTATGCTAAAGCTAGACGTCAGGAAAATTGCAGAGGGATGACTTGTTTAAACGAGGTCTGCCCACATGTACCACCAGGGCTTCCTGGTAAAAAGCAATATGTTGGGACCGCCCTTGATCTGCCTAGAGGTTAACGACCTGGTCGGATTGCTAGAAGGTTCACCTAATGCATGCTACTTAGAACGTCTCGAAAGGTGTCTGTAAGGCTCGCGAATATGAGGCAACGAGCGCATTGAAACTGAACGCAGCTAAGTGCGGAAGAACACGCGTCTGCCACACTCCGTAATTTTTTGCCTGATCTAAAAGTAACCGGTATCAAAAGGGGCATTGAGCCTTCCCAGCCTTGTCACCATGAGTCGCCGGCGCTAGCCGCATCGGTGTCGCAGGCGGAAGGCGGTATAGGGCTACTTATAGACAAGACCGCCCTAGAGGAGTTCAAAACGCGATTTAATATGGGAGGAGAAGGATCTCTCATTCCCACCAGGCACAACATCCGAAACTCCCTTGTTCGAGATGCAGTTAGACAGTTTAATCTGCTCGGCTCAAAATGACTCTGCAAGAGCCTGCTTGAGAGCGGTGTCGGCTAGGGTCGTGGGTGTCTGGATGCACGCTCTTCCAAGCGCCTCTCTGAGTACATCAAACAATCAGTGCTTATAGGGAGACCCGTGGACGCTATGGCAGATGGGCCCATTAAACGCTATCACGCTTCTATAACCACGCTGACCGTGCGGAGAGACATGCTAACATCAACGACGCTATTAGCAGAGCCCTTTGGTCGGCTGCACGGCTCGCCAGCGGTGCTTGAGCCTGACGTTATACCGATGAGTTCCCCCTTTGAGTCAGGGAAGCTCCTGGACATAGGAGGATGCTCAGACTTTACTTAGCTCAGCTTTAAAGCAGCTTTTCCAAATACATTTTTGACACGTTGGCTAGCGTCATCAGAGTGCAAGATCAAGACATAGAGAAAAAATAAAATATATTTTAAGGATGTTGTTTTTAATTCTAGGCATTCCTCCGTCCCCTACGGGCTTGGCACTTAACCTGAGGTATAACTTCAATGTACCGAGAGCCGAAATCATGACATGGCAGCGTAAGAGGAAATACAATGCCGTAAACGAACATTTAAATATAGGGAGAAAAAGAGAACATATGCTAAATTCAGAGAGAGATAGATAGATACGTAGAGAGAGAGATAGGCGGAGGGTAGTCCGGCAGGTCTTAGCCGCGCCGGCTATAAGATTTCCATGCGAAGAACCTAATGAAATTTGATCAAATATTCTTCTTGATCAGTGATGAGCAATCACCAACTAGTGAACGGCGGCCAGAATTCGGCCAAGCCGAATGTCTGTCGGATGCTCGGATCGGGGTTTCCCCTGTTCACCGACTCAGATCCTCTTCTTGAACCCCCACCCCCCCCACCCCCCGCCCGCCCGTCTTCCCTCTACTTCTGCTTCTGGCACTGATCTTTCTGCTTCTGCTGCTGCTGCCGCTGCTGCTGAACACTTAGAAGCCGGCGGCGGCAGCAACTCCTAAGTGTTCGGATCTCGACCGACCGACCTCTCTCTCCCTCCCTCCCTGCCTCGACCCTGGTATGATCCGCTCTAATCTGTTTGCAAACAACGTTTCGGACAACGTTCGCCGGTGGACTGTATCATCTTGTTTCAGCTACTTCTTTAGATAATATATATATATATATATATCATCTTGTTTCAGCTACTTCTTCAGATAATATATATATATATATATATATATATATATATATACATCGTGTGCGAAATAGTTACAAGCTTTGAGCCAATACCTGGCTCGTCGCAAATCGGTATTTACCGTTTAGACATGACTCACATATTCCTGTATATATGTATATATATATATATATAGAGGTATACATATATATACAGATACGGGCGATAGCCTCTTTTGCAAAATGGCCATAATTGTTGCAATTGCTGATGTGTGATTATGAAAATTTTTAGTTTAACCAGGAATTAATGAATTAAACTAAATTTGCCGTCTGAGGAAGACAGTTCTATTGAGATATATAGTCAGTGTCATCTGTTTATTATTTTGAATTTTGTAACATCAGACTACGAGCTGTTTAAGGCTGTTTGCTGTTTGAAAAACTACCTACTTTTGCTCCTAGGGTCCCTTGTTGTGCCTTTACACCGGTCCTGCCGTCGTCCGAAACCGCGGCTATTGCGGGTGAACTGTGGTAACGGTTGACATAGGATGGAGCTGGGCTGTTAGCAGTGGTGCCGTCCTAGACCTTACGCTTGTGGTACTATATATATATATATATATATATATATATATATATATATATATATATATATATGTATATATATATAAGCAGGAACACATTAGAATATCACGCTAAGCAAATCCGGTCCATGCATCACCTCAACATTGCTCTGGACTCGCTTAGATTTGCGCTTTTCTAGGCATCATCAAGCGCATGTGGCCGGAAGGCTCAGATATGGATTCGAGAAGAGTCCCTAAAAGCTACGTGCATTTTGCAGAATGACGAAAATCCTTACTCGGATTTGCAGAGGTACAGTTACCTTTAACTGCACGTTTTTACACAAACCTTATTAGCTTTGCGACCTGAAATTCAGGCGATGAATACACATATCACTCTTTTATACCAGGGACGCAGAACACTGTAGCCAACTGATTTCCCTTCGTGAGGTACGCTTTATTGGGATTTTATCTTTTGACTATCTAGTTTTTCGTCCAGTGCAATCGCTAGGACTTGATCCTTATTGAGGGCACGCGTTGCAAAACAAGTTCTAATAAACACGAAAGCTTGCTAAGGTGTTCAGAGTGGATTTTATGCAACGTATTACATGGCATTTCTACTAGTACCCTGAAACTAAGCCACATTTCTTCCGACTAAGTTTTTATTGAGCATCTATTGGCCAGTTTGTGGGCAAATCACTCATCGGGCCATATACTTTTTGGGCTGACCCCCAGCCAAGATTTGACGTCCGCGGGACCGCCTTTTGCATTGCTTCATAGACGGACCCTCATAAATACAAATGTGCAACGGTGGGGCTTACTCGCTATCGTTACTGGTGTCAACAGCGCAAAAGTCGCTTGAATAGACAGGCCAGCAGCTCCCCCACCCTCTTCCCTATCGAGGTTCGGAATGGGGGTACCACACTACTCCACCGTACCGATTAGACGCGTTCACCTCGCGATTCCGCGTTACACACCAGAATATTACGCGCCCCCCCGAAGGGGAGTTTGACCCACTCCAGCGCAGGGGTTCCCCGTGACTACGGGGCCAGAAGGTCCTCTCGACCGGTGGTCTGCGTTCATGTGGCCACTTCTCACTCATTTTGCCTATTAAGCCAAGGCAGCAGGCGTCCCAGACGGTACCACCGGGTGTCACCCGGGGCATTAACCGTCCAGCCCGGGGGGGTCCTCGTGCAGCACGGTCCCCCCGTATTGGCAATAGCCTTAACAGCCCTCGAATGGGCCACGACAGGATGACAATATAAATTCGTTGCCAACCAATCTCTATCGTATGCGTTGCCCCCCGGTTAGTTGTTAAAACACGGGAGTGTTACTATTGGGAGTTTGTACCGTCTGACTAACTTACATAGGGGCCAGTGAAGGTCCCCGCAGCGCGCGGAAATCGCACACCAGCAGACCAGGCCGGTAAGAGAGTCATAGTTACTCCCTTCTGATGCTATTCACTCGAGTCTGTCCGAAGCTTTGTGTAGAGTTTTTAATTCTAACATATGGAATTAGTACCTACATTGAAACAGGGGAGAAATTGAATTGTCATTGGACGTGACAGCCTGACGACCTGACCCTACGTGGTTTGCTCGGCATGCGTATTAAGACGTCCGACAGCTACCTGCCATCTGTCATAACGTCATCCTTAAATTCCGCATATTGAAAGAGATTATAGTGTCATGTATAATATATACACACATATATATACATATATATATATATATATATATATATATATATATATATATATATCGACCACGTGCTTCGCGGTGGGCATGAGCTACGAACTTCGCTTTGATAGTAAGGCAAGTAAGAGCACGATTGACGACGAACACCGGATCAACACCAACAATACGAACAGCGATAACAACGTTATACAGCAACATTCTTTCTGACAAACCGATGGATGACACTGACACTGACACCAACAACAACAACAACAACAACAACAACGACGACGACGACGAAGACGACGACATTAACGACAACTAGTAGAACACTCGCTTCGAATCCCGCGGCTGCCGTCATAAACAGAAATGATGGGCATTTAGCCTCGTAAACATCTTCATATATCGACCGCCAGAAGAAGTACATGATTCGTTCTCAGGCAGCTCCGTATAAAAAAGCTATCGTCAATGAGCGAGCAGCAGACTGTAGTATATTTTCATGAATAAACTTATTTATATATATATATGCGTACGTGTATCTACGTTCGCATTCTATGCGTTACTTTGTGAATGGCGTTCAGAGAGCACGGAGGAATTTTGCTTCATCGAGCGTTTTCGGAGAACGAGCAGAGAGTAGAGTGGCCGGGAAATGCATGTAGGCCGTATAAAGAACAAACATTGGATCGGGCAAGGACTGTATGGCCAGGCAGTGATGTGAATGGGCATATGAATATACATGGCATGCATATGTATGTGCCCATGCCTATGTATATGCATGTACATGTAAATATACATATATTTATTTATATATGCCTGCTTCGATGAAGAGGGAAAGCAACAGTGAGACAGACAGACAGACAGAGAAAGAGGTCGTCGGTGGCAGCCTGCCAGCAACGGCGAAAATCAGGGACAATTTAAGAGCTGGGCGTAGACGCCCTCCTTAAGTAAGACTCGGCTTGTGCACACCAGGCCCCGGTTTTCCTCTGTTCCTTTTTGTTCTTTTTGGTTTCTCTGCTTTTTCTTCTTCGTCTTTTTCTTTCCTTTCACCAGCCTACTATCGGCTATTTTTATCATTATTACTATTAGTGTTATTATTCTCTGTCCTGCGCGTGTTTACTCATTTTGGCGGCCTGTGCCACGGCTTGCTGGCAGACATCCGTGCTTCAACGACAGCGGTTTCTGAGTTGTCGCTGGCCAGCCTATGTGATTGTTGGCCGTTGAATGGTTTTGACATATCTGCACCTTCTCTGCGCTGCCACTAGACCTGAAGAAGTCCACTCGTGTTGGCTCGACTAGATTGATCTGTCAGCAGCAGCAGCAGCATATTTCACATGGCGGGATGCTACAGTGCCGCCGAGCAGGTTCACCACCGCACGCAGCCTTCTGATGCAGGTTCACCACCACTGCCACTACTATTACTACTACTACTACTACTACTCCTACCACGATCACTACTACAGCATGCAGAAAAGTTTGTACAACGTTGCCGCACTTTGGCACGGCGGCAAATTTGAGCGCGGACAAGTTGTCAATTTGCTTTTCCCACCACATCGATTCAGGCTGCGAACATTCATACTACCCCATTCAACATGCTAACGTATTAGCTGAGAGCGCGTCGTGTTGCCTGGATGTCAATCACACAGTTTTTTTAAACTTACTGCATGGGTTCTACGTACGCCCTTGTGTGTGCATAAATTGTACACATATATATATATATGTATACGTGTGTACTATATATATATATATGTGTGTGTGTGTGGGCAAAAGCCCAACTATGCATACATAAATTAAAGTTACGCATTCATGCCATAGAACTGATTGAATGTTGACTGCAGTGCATATATATATATATATATATATATATTTTTTTTTTTTATAAATATATATTAGTAAATAGTAGGCGTATTCGTTTTGCTGAAAAGGTAACAAGTATTATTAGCAATAGTAAGTAATAACGATTAACACACCTATAAGTTAGACAAAAAAAACTTCAAAAATCAGTGTGCTCAATAAGGCGATACGCATTTAAAACCTTTGTAGTTTGCATATTGTGTTAATTTCACTATCTGTTCTAGTAAACGTACAGATTTTCCCAACTTTGCGCGGTTTACACCATTACGTAAGAAACTAGGTGTATTGATGATGCAACGTACTGATGGTCTATTGATTATTAAACGCATCCCGAAAAGGGGGAATATTTATTTCCAGATATATCGTTACAGTTGCGCGCTTGGCGGCTAGTACGCCATGCAAAAAGGCTGTTTACAAAGGCTTTCTCTGCGGTGGCTTTTGCGTATAAATTTGCGCCACTACGAAAAAAGATTGCAGTCTTTCGTCGTTCTGACATATTTTATGGAACATTTTGGTATCGTTGTCTTCTAAACGCTGTAAAATTGAATCACATTCGATCTCCTTAGGGTTGCAATATTGCACCTGTATCCGACGCGTTTTAAAAATCTGATGTGTATTGTGAAGATAAGCTTCTTCTCTCTCGCAAGGCCTGTATTCTAAACAGGAGACGCGTACAGTATCACTGGTAACACATACTGTGTGTAGAGGCTGACGTAGAGCCTAGCGTTGGATACAAACGTCCGCATAATCCAATTAACTTTCCTGGATGCGCGGGCTACAGTTTCCGTAATATGTGCGCTACATTTCAAACTAGTACAAGTCAATACACGCAAGTCTTTCATCATCGTTGCAGCTTGTAGATGCTCACCGCCAAGGGTGTAGGCGTATCTAGGATTGGTTTTACCAAAATGTAGAATAGCACACTTTTGTACGAACAATTTGAGATCCAGTTTACAAGCACACTCAAAGAAGTTACCTAACACTGTTTGTAAAGCCGCAGCCTTAACATCATCATCAACAATAGTATACATTTAAATATCGTCTGCATAAATTTTCATATGTACATGCTTCGGGACGATATATTTCAGTGAATCAGTATACAATATGTACATAAGCGGCCCAAGTATGGTGCCCTGTGGACAGCCAGAAGTGGCTCGAGCACAGGATGATAGGCAGTCATTGACACGGACGTTGAAAGTCCTGCCACTTAAGAATGCAGCTCTCGACTATTTTTCTGCCAACACCATAACTTCGGAGGACCTGCAGGATTTTATTGTGTGTGACCGTCTTAAATGCTGGCTTGAAGTCAAAATGAATGCAATCGAATGGCTTGCTGTGATTAAGCATCAGAGCCTAATCATTTTGTGTTTTAAGGAGTTGCAGGACCGTAGAACAGCCTGGTCGATAGGCGAACTGTGCTCTTGAGATCAGTCCCTGAAGATTAGCGTTTTTGTATACGGCTTCAGCAATTACACTCTCAAAGAGTTTACTGGCAACAGAAGTAAGCTATACAGGTCTTGTTTTGTGCATCAGTTTTGTCTCCTTTCTTATGTACCGGGCACACAATGGCACAGCGGAACAGACCAGGTACAGTTCCTTCTTCAAGAGAACGTCGGAATATTAGCGATAGAGGTATGCATACTGAACGGTCATATCGCTTATATACGAACGCGCTAATATCATCCGGAGTTTTGCTCTGCTTATTTGAAAGCTTCCCGAGATGTCGATTCAGGTTTTCAGGGAAGCTGTCAACGTCCTCAACGTAATTGAGATTTTCTGCGTGTGTACATCAGTTTGCGGCCGACTGGAGCGCTGTGCTAATTCGCTAGGAGACGGATAAGTTGAGACAAAAACGTCACGGAGTAATTCAGCCCTCTCAGAGTTCTCAGTAGCGAACGATCCATCCTGCCTTTTGATTGCGCCAACGCTGTCTTTGATTTTGAGCCATTTTCTTACGTATTTGTGGATCGTTGATTTCCGTGTTGATGGAGCACTCCTCGGTGACCCTCTTACGATGCATAGCTTTTTGAAGTTCCTTTTAAATGGTTTTAGTAGTTGCTTCGACGTTTGAGGTCGCTAGACGATTCGTAAGACGTTGGATAACCGAGTCGAACCTGTGCGCTCCACCAACGGTTTTGCATGGCACCAACGAATCCTGCAGCACGTGCATGTACTCAAGAAGATGATTATACATCTCGTTTGAGTCTGCGCAGGTAGAAAATAATAAGTTCCAGTCGGTAGCGAGAAGGTTACAGACCATCCCTTCGTAGTCTCTGTTGGCGTAGTCCAGGAGCGTCGGAGAGTATAAAGGAGGAGATAGGCCCGGAGCTATCGTGAAGCTGGCCATGTTATAATCACTGGCAATGGGAGCAGGAGAACAAACGACATTGTCAACGGATTAATCGTCTGCGAACACTAGATCAAGTGAGTTTTGGCCTCTGGTGGGCTTCTTCACGAGTTGATCGAGACCAGCTGTGCTAATGAAATAAAGCAGAAGATCTTCCTTACTCAGTCGACCGCATTCGTCGATCTCATTGCCTGATTGGACTTGCGGTACGAAGATATGGAGTTAGTCCAATCGATGTCGCCTTGGTTAAAGTCACCAGTAATAACGATGCTGCTGTCAATAGAGTGAGTTGTTCCAGCTCGGTGACAAGTGTGGCCATGTTACGATGAAGCTCTGCTGACGTACCGGTAGGTCTGAAATAGGAACAGATGAGTCGCACTCGGCTGCTGGGCAGTAGAAGATCGACGGAAACTGTCTCAGATGATGTCATGACGGTCACTGGGGCACAGGGTGTTTGGGCTTCGACTAAAAGCAGAACTCCACCTCCGGATTGGGCATTTCGATCTTTGCGAATAACCTCAATAGTTCAGCAGACAAAACCCCATCGTTCAGCCAGGTTTCGGTTATGAAGGCAATGTCGATTTTAACAGCTATCATATACTTAGTCAGACAGTCGATTGCGCCAGGTTTTTAATAAACGCGCATTTAAAAAATGCATTTTAGATCAGGTAATTTGTTACTATGCTGTTCATTGTAAAAAAATTTTAGGCTAGGTTCATTATTGTCCTTACGTCTGTGTTGGGGATGCGACGAATTCCTTGATAGTCACTGAACGGAATGGGAGTCGATGACGTCACTATCTCTCAAACGGCCGGACAACTCGTTTATTATAGCTCCGGAATTCCAAATAGACGGTTTGAAGACTTTATCGGCATCGCTGTCCGGTATCTCCACGTAGAACGAACTGTAGTGGGAATATCTAGTTTTTATTTTCTTTACAACAACCGAAAATATACCAGATTACGATAGCTGACGGTGTAGTTCTGTTGCCGAAAGCGCGGCGTCTTGTCCAGAGATGAACACCTTTTCAGTACAGAGACGAACGGACTCGCGCGGTAGGGTCGCTGGTTCCACGTGCACCACTCGACGCCGTCTGTGTTCCACCTTCTTCCAGGACTCACTATTTCCGATTTTCTGCTTTAGAGTGACACTTGGCGGGGCTCGAACAGTGGGCAAGCCAGACCGAGAATGGCTCCGATTTCGGTTTGAGGCCAGGGAACGGTTCAGACGGCGGCCACGCGATAGACTTGCAGCACGGTTTCCTACGGCAGCCTGGTTATTTTTCCTTGACGCTTGTATCTGTTGAGACAGCAGCAGTTTGTCGATTTTCTTCTCCACACGGTCGTTCTTCCTTTCGCGTTCAGTGTTCTTTGTCATCAGCTGGCCAACCATCAGCTGACTGTAGCGTTTTCATTTGGTTGGTGAGATATTTCACAAGGATGAGCACATCAGACTCTAAGTCCATATCGTCACCTGCGTCGTCGCCAGGACGCAACGGAGGACTACACTTCGCACATTTACAGCTGTTCTTTATCTCATTCTTCTTCGTTTCTGCATACGAGTACGACGTGCACTTAAGATGCACCCACAACTGACACTCAATGCATTTCATTTGAGTAGCTCTTCTCAGTGTCAGGTCACAATTTGGACAAATGGGATTATCTTTGAGCTTTTTGGAGGTGTTCAAAACCTCAATGTTTTGGTCCGAGTTTGTTTGTTTACGTTTCACCCCTTGCATGTTCATGATTGGGATGGGCGGAAATCGAATTCGAGGTATACGGCAGTGAGCTGGACACCGCAAAAAACAGTTGTCTGCGTGTCCGGCAGAGTGTCGAGTGACACAGCTACCTATGAGGCTTCACGGAGAGCCTTCACCACACAAAGGTGTTCACAAAACGTTATTGTTTCAGATTGTTTTGGAGAAAGACACTGCTCGGGGGGGTACGCGGTTACATGATTAAGCAACACTAAAACAGAACGCAGTTCTTCTATCTTCAATCAAAACCGTCCTGCTAAACTATAAAACCAAAGACATATTAAATTACAAATGGTCGTTTTGTGCAGTTGTTACTATCGGATCTAATAAACAAGATCGTAAATTTTCATTTGTAGTTTAGAAAAACACAATAGTATATGTGACGTTTCTGATCTCCTAGAGCTAAATAAAGAAGGCCTCTTTATCTAACTAGTATATTTGAATCAAGCATAAACAGCATCTTTGTATATAACAATGCCCGTCCGCGAAGTTTAATGTATTACATTATCTCGCTATATGTATACGTAAGTACACAGAACATATCACACGTAAAACTATATATTTATATATATATATATATATATATATATATATATATATATATATATATATATATATATATATATATATATATATATATATACATATAAAAATATATATACATATATATACGCATTTAATAGAGACTATTTTTGTACCAAGTCGAGAGTGGTTTAATTCGTGATGATTACCGTAAGCTGTGTTTAACCAACACGGCGTTCTTCACAAACGTTTTTCCAGCCCCCGATGTCAGATTCTCATAGAGTTCTATGGTATAGGAGAAGGGAAATCAGCCATTAGCATTTATCTGAATCTGGTAATGTTCAAGGGAGTTCTTCCGCAAACGCCAAGAAAGAAGATTCCAGGCTCAGTTATCTGCACTTGAACTTTTCGAGGATGATTCTGTTGTGTACACAGAAACATATTTAACACAACATTTTCATCGGTGGACCAACGGGAACCCGTCCGCATGCACACCAGGATCACTTTTTCGGGTGTTTGAGCTGGCATGGTGAACAACTACTCTATAGACTTTCATAAACTTCCCGAAAAAACTCCGGTAAAATGGATAAACACACTATACCTTTCTGAAGAGGAATTTATCAGAACTGCTGTTAGATGTTCCAGAAGATATTCGCTCGATGATGTGGTTCCAGCCAGTGGAACGCCAGCATACAACGACGCTGTGATACGGTCACACACTTCTAGACGCTATCCTTATGAATCGAATTAAAAGTATCCCCATAAATGCTACTTTCCTGAATATAATTGCTTTGTGAGCCTAACAGCGAGCTTCTGAGGCTTTTCAAAAGCCGCAGAACGTTTTCCTGGATGGGTATGTTCAGTTTCACAATCGAACAACTAGTTCTCTTGGAGACGTACATTTTTGTGAAGTGATATTCGGCCAACCACATTAGTAAAACAAAACTTTGTATTTTCACTGTCACATGTTTGTATGTGGGAAGTTGCGGGAATGCATCGTGCACGTGCATCACTAGCAGCTAACAGTGACTAGTGTAGAACTCACAAACCCACTAAAGCCGAGCTCTTCCCATCCCTCGGGCTTGGAATCGCATGGCACCGTGGTAGTAATCAATTATAAACAAGACTCCCACTTGCCCCATTTCATAGGAGACCATCTTATTTTACCGAGTTCAACGACCCCATTATTATCTACTTCCAAGTTTACAGCACACTGTACAGGTGCACAAGTATTAAACACGCTATAAGATCATACATTTAAAACGTATGCCTTTATAACGTTCTAATTTAACTACTATTTCGGTGTATGCATTTGCAAGTGCGTGCGTGTGAAGCTATATTCAAATGAGGTTAAATTTTGCATTTCCATGAAACATTTTATTCCATCACTTAATATCATGTACTTTGCACGTGTGAGAAAAGAATCGTCCACATAATGTTTTAAGCTAAAACATAACGACCATTTGCTTTTGTTTTTTTAATAGTACAATTTGCAAATAATGAGCAACACATGCCTTGATTCTATTGTTGTGGCATACGCATTTTGCACTTAATCAGAACAATCGTTGTGTACATCTAGAATACGACCAATGACAACTATTTACCTATGACCTATATATACTCTATGTGGTCACGGCTTAGTTGTGACGAATGCTACAATGAGCTGTTGGCAGATATATGACACGTGAAATAGCCTGTCGCGAGCTGCTAATGCGTCATTACGGTTCTTCGTCGAAACAACACATGTAGTCTTCCTTTGCGCCCTCTTTATACACTCCGCATGTATATATATATATATATATATATATATATATATATATATATATATATATATATATATATATAGGTCAATCTATAATATATTTTGCATATTTTAAACAGCCAAGAATGTCTATTTTAACCAATATTGGGTGTGACGAATTTATAGTGACACGCATTGACACGCTTCACCGGGAAATGGCCACTTTTCAGAACAGTCAGCTGTTTCATATAAGAATATAAACAGCCTATAGGATGGCGTATTATATTTGCACCTGCCGACAAGGTGAACATATTCGGAAAGATAGGAGCAGCAAAACAATACAAAAGACTGAAGAGCTGGACAAATCACACTATTTTCATGCATCGATTGTTCGTGGATTGATCCACAATACGCGGAGCTCGAATGAGACAGGCTACAAATGGTAGCTCTATCACCACAAAGTGTTCATAATAAAAAGGCACCCTGCTTGGCAAAGAACGGTCAGTAATAATACGAGGAGAAATTATGTATTTGCACGCAATGCAGAGCACGCCTAAGCGACGTTGCCAACATTAATGAAAATGACTCTACTACTACTGCTACAATTACAGCTGCCCTAACGATAACATGTTGTGACAATCGGTCTGTTTGCACCCTACTTTTAGTGCAGCGAATAGCTTTTGACCTTTGGGCTCTGCGAAATTAAGGCAGCGAAAGTGTGAAGTAACTCAGCAAAGAAAGGCAACCGATAAAACTTTAGAAAAACGCAACCAGAGCATCGTTGGTTTAATCGGAGACGCCCGGCCGGTCAAAAAAGTTTGGCCGTTCTATGGACTAAAATTGTTCTACTGCCGTACTGTCTATGAGAGTATACAGTTACTGTTGTTCTTGTGACGCGAGAAATCGAGAGATCCCGCGAGGTAGGCAAGCATAGTGACACATCCCTGCAGTGGCAAAATCGCTATGTCGGGTGGGCCGTCTTTTTTGGCGAAACGAATTTATGACGACCTGATAGCAGATTGCAGCTGTCAGGTCGTTCAGATATTAAAGATCTCGGTCTTTGCAAGCAGAACAAACGGCGAACATATGACCTACAAAGGGAGAGAAATGCAAAACTATGTATGTATATAAATGCATGCAAAAAGTAAGACGTCAATGAAAAAGCGACATAGCAAACAAATGAAAAATGGCTAGAGAAAACTGTATAATGACCGCTAGCGCGCAAAGCACTTGCCGCCCAAGAAATCACGCCAGCTCCCAGGGGTCCTAGCTCCCAGCTGTGGGTGGCCCATGTCGTCAATGTACACCGAAGACAAACAGACGGAACAAAAACAATGAAGGCATAATGGAGACGTTACAACACAATCGTCAGAAACCGGCAGATAAGCAAACTTCAAAACGATAGCATAATAATAATAATAATAGTACTAGTAGATAACTAAATGGACCGATAGAAGTACACTTCTGGAAATTTCCTGACACCAAACTTGTCATGGTTGGATGGCGTCCGAGTGCGTTCTCAGCATAACGCTGATAAGACGAACAATACTAGGCCATGTTGTTGTTGTTGTTGTTGTTGTTGTTGTGGTCCTTGTAGTAGTAGTAGTTGTTGTTGTTGTTGCCACTATTGTTATTATTGCTGCTGCCGCAGCCGTAGCCGTCACCGCTGTCTCTCGTCGTCGTCTTCATTATCCTCCTGAATCGCAAACGTTCAGAGTAAATTAGTTCTAGCAACGTGTCCCCGGCACGAGGGATACTTTTTCCACGCCGTGGAGAAGAATGTTCTCTTTGTTCGTGGCCCGTTCGTCAATTTATGACTGCGACGTTCGCGCGTAGTGAAGAGTTGTTGTTGTTCTTGTTGTTGTTGTTGTTGGCGTCACCCGTGCCGTTGTTAGCGGGGGTTTAGCTGACTGGCGGCAAATTCGGCGCGCAGTTCTCACGCAGATACGTCGATCGAGACGACTCGCCGTAGAGAAACGGCCGTTGTACCGTCGAAACGTGTACAACACGTTTCGTGAACGCAGAGCCGCCGCTCACCATGCGGTCACTAATTATGCGGCGGCGGCAGCGGCGACGACCTGTCAGTTCGACGAACACTTCGGCATTGTCGCTCCTGTCGGCCTTTGTTGGTGGCGGTGTGTATTGATAGTGCCCATGCCACTGCGAAAACACACACTGCATCGCTCGCCATTGACTCTGGCGTCGCGTCGTTAATAGAATCCGAATCCGAGTGGTGGCTAAAGTCCGTCAACTGAAAATCGCCTCCGCTACTACGAAACCCTTCTGAGCTGAGGCATTTTTGCGCCTGGTTCATCGACGGCCCAATGTTGATGAGAACATCCTCGCTTCTATCTCTCGCACACTTGTCGTCTATTTCTTCTCGTTCTTCCATCTCTTCTTTGTAGTCGTCTTCGTATAATTTGTAGTTGATTATTAAATTAATTTATAGAAAACTGTTAGAAATTATCCACCGACCAAAGTGCGACTTGCTAAACTTATCTACATTTAAAGATGCACCATTACCACCACTGTGTAGAGAACTATACGCGGTTTTTAAGTCCAAGTATCGAATGCAGTTTGTAAAGATATGTTTCAATGCCTGCTTACCATGTAAGCAAACAGAAACAGCCTCCAACCATATATACATTAACCTTTAAACTCCTTTAATTAAATATGATCTAAGGAGATCTACTGTAGTGCGTATCATTATGGCCTGGCAAATCTTCGCTGCCGCAGCATTGTGAACCATTTAGGACTGCCATACAGCGGATGTGTGCAAGCATGTCTTTGTTGCATAGCAACGGACCCTAATGGCCAATAGCTAGCTATGCTTGCAAAGGAATGTCTTCCGTGCAAGGGGTCGGTATGCGGCCGCTCTTGCTACTTATCGCGCTTCACTCATTGTGTATGAGTGAATATAACATTTCTTGTAGATACAGGTATCAATGGCATTCAGCCATCGGTGCACGTGGCTGAAGACCGGCCGCTACGACGGCGTCGCATTGCAGTAGGCCGCCGATAACGATATTCAAATAGGTGTACAGAAACAATATATATATATATATATATATATATATATATATTGTATATATATATATATATATATATATATTGTATATATATGTGTGTGTATATATATGTATATATATATATATATATATATATATATATATATATATATATATATATATATATTATATATATGTATATATATATATATATATCTGTGTGAACCAGTGGCGACACGATAATTGCTGTATAATCGATAATTATCGCCCATATAGTCTGTCTTTACTTCGTGCTGCCCACCTGCCTTGCTTGGGCCAGGTGCAGGTTGACTCACATGGGTTGGCATGCCGTGCAGGCAGTAAGAGTACTCAATACTACTACGAACAACAATGACGGCCACCAATTACTCGTGCGACAACAAATTAGCAGCGACTCGAACAATGAATACCAGCGCCAACCGCTTGTAGTCTACCACCGTCGACTACAATAGAGCAACTTCACGACAATGAGCGCGACCCCCTTAGCGGCATAAACAACGACTGGAAACTGTACTATACTGTAGACTGCAGTAGTTCCTGCAGAGTACCAATAGCAACAAGAATAACAACAATACTGCGATCAACTACAGTTTTGGGAACAGCAACAACGAGGACGACGACGACGACAACAGGAGCAACAACAAAAAATACCAACAACCATGTTCGAAACGAACAGAACAATGTAAGGCAGCAACAACGCAATCAAAGAGGGCACTTTAGTTGGTACTGCCACGGAAACGACTGCCAGCTGCGTTGGAGTCGATGTAGACACTCGATCTTAGCTCGTTCGAATGAGGAAATGTCGAAGATCGGAGTGCATTATTATGGCGATTTCATTATCAGAGCACTCACGGTGTCTCTCTTCTGATAGAACTGAACGCGCAACCCGACAGAGTATAGGGAGCGTCCTGTTCAGCAAACTAAAGTAAAGTGCTGCGTACACAGACTTTCAGCCTTACGAACTACGCGACTATATTGTTGTAATACACATAAGATACTGTAAATAAAACGCACTTTGAAAAAAAGTTTTCTGGCTGGCCCTCAGCCAACATCGATATAACATCGAACGGAGTCGTTTTACGACCCAGACGAGTCTCGTACCTGTAAATATTGCGAAGCCCCTTGTGATCTGTACCATGCCAAAACTTGTACATACCCGCAGTCTCTGAATCACCTCGAGAAACTTAAGAGTAAGCTGAGGGGACTCTCTTAAACAACCGGAGTACTTATGTACTCCTATTTTAACTAGATAGAGTATTACACAGACAGTGTGAATAAAAGAAATTGAAATAACATCCACGGAACTGTTTTTCACACTGCTTCATAGACGGACCCCATAAATACAAATGTGCAACGGTGAGGCTCGAACCCGCGCTTCAAACACTTCAATCAGGGGGACGAGGACGGGGACGGAGATGGGGCGTGGGGTAATTTGTCACATGGACCACTAGCAGGACAATCCACAACCGCCACCGCAACCACCATCTGTGAGTTGACGCCTCTGGCGTGCTCGTCGATGCCGTCGTGGTCGGGGGCCGCATTTGGCGTCACGTAGAGTCAGTAGTTTCTTCGGGTTCTTCGTGTGATATCTACACACACGAATACTACTACTACTACTATTAACACTGCTACTACGCGAAACTCTCCCTACTACAAGGCGTTATGCGGCGCGCGGAGAACGACCGAACGCAAACGAACGTCAACACGACAGCATGAACCTATATGTACTGTGCGTACGGAGGTTCTTCGTAGCTCAGTGGTAGTGGCACAGCCGCGACGAGTTGTGTGGTACTCGCGTGTATCGTCGGCGCGAAGACGTATCAGCAACAGCAACAGCGATAGCACACACCAACAACGACAACGACGACAACAACAACATAACAACAACAACATAATAACAACAACAATCCCGCCGACGACGACGACAACCACAAAAATAAGAACAGCAAACCCCGGAGATGAAGGAGCACCATGCTCGCGACGGGATATCCAACACTTTATTCTAACGCGACTCGTGCTTCACGAACTGTTATTGTTGTCATGGTTGTTGTTGCTGCTTCCGCTGCTGCTGCTTGGCGTTGTTCTTGTTATGTTTGCTGCCCCCTATGGATATTGTTGCACGATTGGCAAAGTGGGGGCGGGTGTTAAACGCAACTGCATCACGCAAAACCAACATCGGCAACAACAACGACAAAATGCAATAAATACAACAGGAAGGAAGAATAATGATCCAGTCACGACCAACAACAATGGCGGCAACAGTAACAACCGCAGCAACAACAACAACAGCAGTTGCAGCAGCAGCCGCAGCAATAATATTCACTTGTAACCAAGATGGTGATGACACACAACAAAGATATATGGAGAAATGGAACAACACTAATCATCATCATTATTAGCATCATCATCATCATCATCAGAACAACAAACAGCAACAACAATTGTACCTAGCCTAAAGACAAACGACAATCATGTTAGTCATAGAACACAACGACACAACTTTGTTTGCTTGTAGTTAATACCTTACCACTGGTGATGGCCGCCACTAATGGCGTTGCAGTAATAAAACGACAAAAAGCGAAAGAAAGCAAATGAAACGAATCAAGTAAAGTAGAACATGCCTAAGTTGCTTAGATGGTGGGGACGAGCCATGGTGGCGACGAATAGCGTGAGCGCAAATACCATTTCAATCACAAACGTTTTTTTTCTTGATTACGAGCAGACGAAGAAGAAAAATACGAGGATTGAGAAGGGAAATGTGCCTAGCATTCGATGACTGTACGCCGTCAGAGACAAATTTTAGAAGCAGCAGCAGCAGATGACGTGATGATAGAGTGGAAGAAACGGAAGAACGATGTCGATCTGACTGACAACGCTGACTGAAAAATGGCAATACGGGAATTACAAGCGTTCCGGCCAATTCCGACTGCGCCCCGCCGTGAGCCACGGGCCTCCAATGTAGCGGCCGCAATGATGTGACAAATTTGAGAATCGTGAATGAATTGCGTTTAACCTTACTGCCGTCGTTCATGAAGTAACGCACGATGCGGTGGGGAAACATCCTGGAAGTCGTTTATCAAACAACAAAGACACACTTTAAACGCATCTCTTGTCCTCTTTTTCGTTCGCACATATATATATATATATATATATATATATATATATATATATATTCGTCGCGTTTTGGTCTTGTAGTGATGTGGTACTACATCACCTTTTGATTGAAAAGGGATCTAAATGAGTATTGTTATTATTATTATTATTATTTAGTGTGACAAAAGTAGACAGCTTTACAATTTTGCAAATACATTTTGAACCTGAATGCATATATATATATATATATATATATATATATATACATATATATATATATATATATATATATATATATATAGGGTCCACGACACCCAGCCCAATGGATTCAACTATGAATCTCCCAGGCTACACGCGCAGCGGCGGCTTAAGATACGTGCCGGCCAGCTCATTGTCAGTATGCAATTGTGGAGGTGTATTAGAAAAAAAAAAGGTGGCTGAGCGCATCCCTCCATATACAGGCTGCGCCGCCTGTGAGATGAATACACGAATGACAGCGGAAATGGAGTTGGCAAAAAAAAGCGCTAAGACATGGTGCGATACAGCACAAGCTATGCAGGATCGCTGGCAGAGCATTATTACAGATGTCCAGCAGAGGCTAACAAGAATGGAAGAGAGAGAGGCTCAAGTTGAGGAGAAGGAGAGGCGCGCAGTAATCATACAGCAGGAATTAGCCGCAATGATCGAAGAAATCAACCAAAAGGTGAATGATAATAAAAAACAGCGGCATGGTGGCGATAACAACGAAATAGTTGATGAGCTAAGAGAAAGGCTAGCTGCTGTTGAGGAAGCAACGTCAACGGTAGCGGCAAATGTCGAAGATGTGGAGAAATGGATCCGGGGAAAAAAGGAGGAAGACGAGAGGCGCGCTGTTGAAGAGGAGACAGTGGTGTTAGACTTAAGCCACAGTGACGAAAAGGAAGAAGAAAGACAAGACGAAGAGGAAGATGCGACGGAGGCGAAAGGATGCAGGAGACGACAACAACAGAGCAGCCGAAACGAGATCGCCAGAGGAGAGGCGCGCCCACAAATGGAGAAGAGAGAGATAGAGTCTAGTCAGCGAGAGGAAGGAGAGAGGAGAGCGGTCGAAACACAGCAGCAGCAGCAGCAGCAGCAACGGCAGCAACCGCAACAGCGACATCAACCGCAACAACAACAAGAGCAGCAGTTAAATCGGATAAGTTTACTTGATCGACCAGAGGAGGCGGTAGTTAACAAATCAATAGGAAAGCGGGTGGTAGTTGCTGGAGATTCAAACGTAGGTAGAATAGAGAAACAGGTTAATCAGGTGGCTATTAATACAGGAGGGGTTTATTTTATCACTATGAGGGGCCGAGGAGTAAGGGATATTGTGGCAGCAACAAAGCAATATACTCAAATGTTCAATAATGTGGAACATAGGCTAGTGTTTCATGGGGGACTGGTAGATGTGTTTCAGGCTCGGGATACAGAAGGTGCTGTGAATGAGATAAGCACACACATACAAAACCTGATAGAATTTTGCAAACGGAGTAACGTAGTACTGACAGTGTGTTCGCTTCCAATGGTCGTGGATACTAAAGAAGGGCGGGACTATCGGGGTACGTGCAGGGCAGTCAATAGAAAAATAATGCAGTTGGTCAGAGCAGCGAATTACGAATACTTGTCTCTTGAATACATTCAAGACAATCCAAGGGCCATGGCCTTTGATGGAGTGCACTACGGGGAGGTAGGTGCGGTACTAGCGGCACGGCCAATTGGCAAAAGAGCGTGCGATTGGCACAAAGTCAGGCCTACTATAATTAAAGTAGTCAATGCCCAAGTAGGATATAGGGCAACAGAGCACGTTAGGGGGATGCAGACGTGGAATCAACAAAATCAGCGCAGCGCACCGGAAATGCGAGTCCCAAACACAAACTTTTCCGGCACGCGGTATGGGCATTTAAAGGAGGGGCAAACGGTACGCTACAGACACACAGGATGGGACAACAGATACAGGGACATAAGATAGATGAGGGGACAGCATGGATACAGGGAAGAGTGGGACAACAGGTACAGGGGGAAACGGGACAACGGGAGCTCTTTCTCGAGGGAGGGGGAACACATAGGAGCAGCGGAGATCAAGGGGGCATTGGAAGTGATCAGACGGTTGGCCATCAGTGGCATCGAGGGGAGGAGATGAAGGTTGGCCTAAGATGCAAAAGAGGAAGCAGGGCAAAAGGAAAGCCTAGGAGTAATGTTCCTTTTGAACGGGTTGCCATGCTAAATATGAGAGGGGGGAGGCGTTAAAAGTGTCACAAATAAAAGATGGGTTAAACAGATGCAGCTGGTAAAGACGGCACTAAAGATGAAAACGAAGTGGGATCGCAGAGTAGAATTTGCAGCTAGGGAGATTGGGTACAATAGTCAGCAATGGGCCAGAGCGGGAATATCGGAGAAGATGGTGAAATTGAGGGTGAACAAGTCATATACAAGCAAATGGAAATTGGCGATGGGTTCCAGATCGAGTTTGGCAAGTATATATGGAAAGGAAAAGACGGAAAGGGGCGGGGTAGAATGGGTATACGATAATTCAAGAGCGAGCGGGCTATTGGCAGATGCCAGGGCAGGGATGTTGGATACAAGGATACAAAGAGCTAAATATATGGAGGGACAAAGTACAGAATGTCGAGCATGTGGGCTAGGGAATGAGTCAATTGAGCATATTGTTAAAGAATGTACAGCCCTAGGGGGAAGCAGAGATATAGAGCTGTCGGATGCCCTAGCTCTAGGACCAAACGTTAGAAAGGACCTGGTCGATATTACAAAGAAGAGGCTGTCCCAATGGAAAGCAAATACTCAGTAGGTATGGAAGTGTACATTGATTATTCAGATGCATAGGTAACATATATGCTGCCGCTCTAAGCGCCCCTGATAAAAAAGGGTGACATGTGTATTTAGGTATGCATGCCAAGCGAATAATAAATCAATCAATCAATCATATATATATATAAATATATATATATATATATATATATATATATATATATATATATATATATATATATATATATATACATATATATACATACATATATATATAAAGAGAGAGAGCGAACTTAAACATTTTAAGGAGATTGTTTTTAATTCTAGAGTATCCTCCATCCCCTTGGAATGAATCCCGAGGCATATCTTCAAGGCACCAAGGACCAGACATGTTGAGGTATCTAGGGTTTTCCCCAACAGTTCTTGACAGCTAGATGACAACCATGACTAGCGCACTAGCCCCTGGACCACTCCGCTACTATATATATATATATATATTTGCAACACAAAAATGTCGCATACACACATATCCGACACCTTGGTGTGTGCGTCCTGAGAACTGTCGGGACTTCTATAGGCAATATCGATATGTGGGTGGCTATTCGTTTTGATGCTTTACAGCTGCATCGTCATGGGTCCTACCTCCTGGTGGGCAACACACGCCGTCATAACCCACACGCTGGGGCGAGCTCTAAGGTCTTCGGGAGATCCTTGTGTCTTCAAGCATACGGAATTCTGCCCCGATGATCGTCAACTTTCTGGCAGCATGACGTTGAACACAAGTATTTTGAAAACAAGCAGCCTTTGGATGCGACTGCTGGTGTGAATTTTACACCTCTTCAGTGGTAAAGCACACCGCTAAACAAGCCGGTTATGCCGCAAATGCAGCGGTTGCAAGTAATTGTCGGGTATATTCAGTTATAATAATTTCGATGGACTATCGCCAATTCGCATCCGAGACACTGTTTACCTTCTTTTTGTGGAAAAATATAAGTGACGTTTATTATTTAATTGTATGGTTAGTTTAACTATAGCAGATGCAGAAGTCGTTAATGAGGGCATATTTTTCTAAGGCAAGACGGGGTACGGCAGAAATGTTATGTACAGTTTGACTGCAAAACTGCAAATGTTTGGTCTGCCGATATGACTGGCCGGATGTTCGAACTTCTACTAAGTATTACCTAAATAAGGTATTTACGCTACCATCACCCATATTATACATAATACGTTTAGATGTATATACATGCATACATTGTTGTATATAATATGGCCGCGGGTTAAAGTTTGTACTTGCCCGTCATGATGATGATGATGATTTCTGCATGTTAGCACGACGCCCGCAACGGCACTGTTAGCCACAACCCGCCACTGCACTGTTCGCGCACTGTCACGGTGCCGGTCGCCGGCTGTATAAAAAGGGATGCGCGCCATTTTATCAACCCCTTGCTATCCCGAGCGTTCGGCGTAACGCGGGCTCTGCAAACCCTCAGTCCGGCGGCGACCGGGACGTCCGACGGCGTGGCAGCGACAACGGCGTGAGCGTGGCAGTGATACTGCCCTAGGGTGATGAGTGATCGTAGCTAGCAGGCGCAGGTAAATTTATATATATATATATATTTAGTTGAGTAGCACAGCAGTATTGTTAAGTGTGTACTGTGTGTGAGTTCTGGCGGCGAAACAGCTTCGCTCTAACCGCCGGGACATAGAGTAGTGAGCTAGGCTAGTAAATAATACGAAGAGAGGCGGCGCTGCCGAATTGCTCTCTGTCGTATCGTGAAACATAATAAATAAGAATCAGTGAGTGTGAGAACCCGCGCATTTTGGTCTGTCTTCATTCTACGGTTCCGTTGGCAACATACATAGTGAATCTACTAGGTTTTAAGACTGGTCCCTAGAAGCGACCTCTCAACACACTACGCCTACTTGGCACATGTTAGGGTATGTTCCGCTTCCGTCCGATCATGGCCGATTATAGTCCACTTCGGGATTTACCATGTCTAAATTGCTAAACATGAAAATTAATTTAATCTAATTAAAGTTAAGAGTGACCCAGGTCATAAACCCACAACGTCCAGAATGCAACGCTGTGGCTTTGCCACTAAGTCACCCTATATATATATATATATATATATATATATATATATATATATATATATATATATATATATATATATATGTGTGTGTTTGTATAGCATGTACAGCGCGTTGTATACCTAATCGGCTGTATATTTTACTGCACTACCTGATTCACGAAAATGCCTAGAGAGAGAGATGCAAGCCTGTCTGCAGATAAGGCTCATTAATGTGTTCGGTCAACTCTCCGACCTGTTCGACTGAAAATACAAAGCAGACGCCATAAGAAGAACTGGATAGACCAACATAGGACGACAGAAATGCCCGCGATAATGCGCAATTTCGCCTGCAGCATTTGCACTAGGTTACGGTTGTTGCTCGAAATGAGCATATAATCATGTTTCTTATAGTGAAAATTACCCAATAGGAACGTTAATCAAGCAGTCGCTATTTACATATATATATATATATATATATATATATATATTATATATATAGAGATATAGATATAGATAGATATATATATATATATATATATAGATATATATAATATATATATATATAATATATATATAGATATATATATATATATAGATATATATATATATATATATATATATATATATATATATATATATATATACGTGTTTGTATGAGGCTTGTGTGTTGGCATGAAGCAGAGTAGGACCATAGGGCCGCACAGTTCATGGGACCAATTACTCGTGTATTTCAAATTCACTACGACAAATCGTTGTTGTTGCCGTTCGTCTTGTTGTTGTTATTGTTGTCGTCGTCGTCGTTAGCGTCGAATTGGGCCGCCAATGTATAGGGAGGGCCTTCCTCGACAAGCCAGAATAAAAGAACACACAAACAGAAAAGCCGCGCTAAAATGCTCAAATATGTATATATTTGCTTGTACAGCTACATGCTGTTACAGCCTGCTCAGATTTATAATGTGTCTACGGTAAACAAATTAGAGATGAACTTTCTGCTGGACTGGCTAAGACAGCCACTGTGAAACATTACTCATTATAACGGACGAAGCAGAAGACGCAGAACGACAACACGTCGGGGAAGCGTTGTGAGCCGCAATCCGAACTCGCAAGTCCGAGTGTCGCAATCGAGTTAGATGTCAAGGCATCTCCTGCCCGAGAGCGCGAAATGATCTGTCCGTCCTCTGAGAGGACGCGCTTGTCAAACGAGCCCCTATCTGGTCCATCCTGGACTGCAGAAGCTGTTGTTTCGGTTCTAGCAAGCGGTGGACTCCAACCGAGCAGGCGAAAAACTAGGACTTGAACTCGACGTCTGTTGTCGTCAAGCAAATAAAACCCAAAACAATGTTCATGAGAGATCAGTTTCTTCAGACAGCCACGACAACGAGAAATATTCGTTTTGCAGAGCCATATCTATGTCGTCGTTGTTAATGTTGCTTCATCATCGTTTTTCTTCGTGCTTCCTATTGCTGTTGTTGCTGCTGCTGTTTTGGCGCTTTTCTTGTTGTTGTTGTTGTTGTTGTTGTTGCTAGTGTTGTTTTTGTTGTTGTTGTTGTTGTTGCCGTAGAGATGTCACCAAGCAAACAGATGCGCTCATCGCTCGTCGGCGGCCAAGACAGACGTTGCTGTGGCTCTTATTGCTAATGACTTTATTCTATTTGTGTAATTATGACCAATGGTTGTATTACCACCACCACCGACAGAAGTAGTAGCAGTAGTAGTAGTAGTAGTAGTAATAATAGAAGCACCAGTACAATCACCGGTACCACGAGTCGTACTGCCAACAACAACAACAACAACAACAACAACAACAATAATAACAAAAACAGCAACAACAACAACAACAACAACGACAGCATCACAACAACGTGGCGTGAGCGTCGCATCCAAGTGTATCCACGACAGCTTTAATCGCAGTAGTGACGACAACAACAGCTCTAATAGATCCGCCCGTCTCGGAGGTTGTACCACGGTCCCGACGACTACCGGGGCAACTACTAACAGGCAGTACCAGCGGGGTCGTATCGAGGAGGTGGTGGTGGTGGTGGTGGTGGAGACGACGGATGAAAGCTATTCAGCTAGGCAGTCATCCAGCCAACGACAGCCCACACATTGAGACGACAACAACAACACAAACAAACAAATAAACAAATCAGCAGGAAGGCAAGCAAGCAAGCAAACAAGCAAGCTAACAAACAACACACGACAAAATCTCCGTCCGCCATTCTCTGTGCCTGCGGTGCTGGCGGGTTTCTTTTGGGGGATCGACTTCTCTCGACAACGCACGACAATTACGCACGTGCTGATACTGTTGCTGGCCGTACTGCAGCTGCTGGAGTAGACGCTGCTTCTTCTATTATACCTATTACGCCGTCATGAACATGTGATGATGATGATGTTGTTGTTGTTGTTGTTGTTGTTGTTTTTGTTGATGATGATAATGATGATTATGTTCGTGGTGGTGGATGACTGTGTGGTACGTATGTGTATGTACCGGTGGTAACTGTGGTGATGATGATGATGCCTTGGTAGGCCGCATGCAGCATATTATTATTATTATTATTATTATTATTATTATTATTATTATCGTCGCCCTAATCATCACCATCAACATCATTATCATCATCGTCCAAAGCAAATAAATACAAATATTACCGATACCTTCCGTAGGCCGTAAACCGATGTACAGCCGTAATAGGCAGGGCAGGCAGGAGGACACCGGCAGTCAAACAACAATTAAACACGAAACTGTGCGTTTTACTGCACAGAGAGACCGACGGACGAATACACGGACAGACCGAAAGAACGAGAAATACTTGAGAGGGAAGACGAAAGCGAGCGAGATAGACAGATAAATAAGGAAAGAGGCATATATTTTGAAATAAACGCATTAATTAATAAATTCCCACGCTCATGATATTCTATAAAACATGTTATATTTCTTCTCTCTCTTGCAATATATATATATATATATATATATATATATATATATATATATATATATATATATATATATATATATTAGTTGCATGCATATGTGTAACAAATTGTAAATTTATTGTATAATATATAGCTTCAATGGTATCGACAAATAAATTTAGCCAAGCAATTTTCACAGATTGTTGCTTTTTCACGTCTTTCATGGTCGCTTATAGAGACAGAAAAAAAGAATCGGCAAGACAAAGTAGTAGTAAACCTCTTCAATATGCATTGTGTAAGAAATCGGTCAAATTTCGCAAAATGTTGGGCTCGCTTTACAGAGTCCCATAGCTGTACATAACTCACAGCCTTTTTAGATTTTATTGCGACAATACTTGTCACCGTGCATTAATGTATCGCATAACTTGCCGCTCACACACAAGTTGTTGCTTATGTCCTCACAGGACAATACTGGTGCTGTCACCGACAGCTTATATAGTGGCGGCCCTCGGTCGATTCGCCTGGGATACGCTGCGGCCGCGCTTTGAGATTAAATTAGTGCACTTCTCGTACGTTTTCCGAAGACGCTCTGCTCAAGGATAAAGTGCCGTGCGAAGGTGGACCGTTGTATAACGTAACTGCCAAACAGTAGCAACGGTACCTATAGATATGCGTGTGTCGGTGGTGCACGCAGCGAGTAAATTCAAGATGTCGCGTGGCTGTGTTCTGAGAAGCAGCGGCAGAAGGAAAGGGGGAAGGAGCGGCGGGAAAAGCAGAGGACACTCGCCGATATATGTTTGGGCTTCTTCTCCGCGGCTCACCTTCGAACGGTCAAGATGCAGGTTTGATCTTGCAGAGAATGATACCGAGAGAGAGATAGATGATATATATATAGAGAGAGAGAGGGCAAGACGCCCTCCGCACCAAGATGTTTGCCGCATATTCGAACGCTTATGTGGCCTGACTGAACGGGCTAAAAATTACTTGTTTTTTAAAAACATTGCATCACTGTTTTCCTCCTCGAACGCTCCAATATGCCCCTGTGTTGATTAATTGATTTATTTATTCGTTTTTTATTCATCTTTCTATATATCTATCTCTCTTTTGCTATTTCGTTTTTGTGGATCTGCTGTACAGACATATGTACAGGCTACTTGCTAACTTAGTTTCAGACGATACGTAGCGAACTAGTGACGCCGCTGCACAAGAAACGTCGTCGCCTGAATGTGTGGCAGCGTCAGCAAAGTTTTGCGGACCACAATTACTATGATCGGTTCATCCTGCCACACGCCTTGAAAGATGATCATAAGATACACCTCAAACGTAGCAATGAGAAACATGTTTTTTTACGGGACCGTCTTCTCCGGACGGCAAATTTATTTAAGTTCAATAACTTTTGTGTAACGTGTTGATTAAAATTGTGCTCAGCAATGACCCGTACAACGAACTCATGCAAACTCGCAGCTCAAGGAAGCGCACTGACATTGATTTAATATCTATAACCTAAGTTTGTATTTAAAGCTACAGTTTTACTTCGCCTTTAGTTTGACTGAGCAATGGCAACAACAATTGAGTAAACAAAATTGCTTTAAATGGCCTAGTTTGACTAAGCATTGGAATCTAAGGTAATAAGCATCTTCAGGAAACTTTACCTTCGTGAATTAATAACAAAGTATACCTAATCTTTTAGTACCCCTTACTAAAGCACGACATGACTTTGTCAGTTTTTGTTAATATACTTGTGACTAACTTTATCAAAACTATTTTTTTATTTAAAACAATCACATTTGGACGGTCTTTGTGAACTAACAAAAGTAGCCTAGCCCTGTGCCAATTTTTAATTATTATGTACACGTTGATCGGTGAGGCCCATAGCCATGCTTGGTCAAAAAGCCTATTGCCCGTTTAAAAGGCAAAAACATCATGTTTTTTTTTAAGCTGGCGCGATTTTGAATGTCATTTTTACCTAATTACTATACTGGAATCATATTTAGGCTATTTATGATATGTGCAATGATCCCTGTCAACCATATACATACTTCCGCAACAGAGCAACAGCAATTTAAAAACAACATCATCCATTGTGCACTCCCTCCAAAGACCTTTACTTTAACCGTTTTTGTATAGAAAATATGAAGGCTGCCCAACGCGTTTTCCGCACAAGTGGGTTTGTAAACAAGCTATGCTTGGCCACAGGTAAACAAATAATTCAACAAAATGCCACTTTTGCCGTAAACGGGCAACTAGCAATATACATTTGCGTAAGCAATCTGCTTCATGGCTATTACTGCAACGTGCTAAGAGCATTATGGTAAGTTTTATCCTAGCATTTAAACAAGGAATATATATATATATATATATATATATACTTACATGACAACATACGCAATAAGTATAAACAGTGATCATTAGGAAAGTCACCACAGGATTGTATGTTTAATTACACTAAGGTTTCGCTGGTCATGCCTCCAGGTAATCCACATCCCTCCTCCAAATGTGCCCAAACCGGCAACGTCTTGGTTTGAAAAAAAGGCTCCCTTTTTGTGGCAAAGCTAATCCGCAAACACTTGTTAGCCACTGTGCGTTTCGTGCGTAGATATTTATCAAACTGGCACGCCGACGGACGGCACTAATCTTAGGCGAGCGGAATATGAGAAGATAACAAGCGGATGTGAATCAAAACCGACTTTGTTATGCGCATCCATACACAGCGTAGGCCAGGTCAAAAAGAACGCTTCTGCTAAATAATCACGGCAGCTTTTTTAAATCGTCATAATCCTTATCATATTATGGAGATTCGTGGAAGAAATTCTTTCAAGTTGGCGGTTTCGCATTAGATCACCAACCTAGTGACCCTTGAAACGTTGGCACACTTAGCCCAACTAATTATGCATATATATATATATATATATATATAGACGCAGTCAAAAAAATTATGCGTATATATATAATACTAGCCTACTAGCGCTCAATGAAGGAAAAGAAGAGCTTCATTACGCTTGCATTTTTCGCGCATAAGATGGATCTAACCGAAGATGAAATGCAAGCAGCGGAGAAACTCCCGACAGTCTTTCGTCGTCTCTCTGCTAAAAAAGCAAGCTATCTCGGGATGTGTCGCACCTGTGACTTATTTAAAAATACGCTCTATGTGTGTAAAGTGCCAGACATCTTCTGGACTGCCATAGGGTGGCCGGCGCACAAAAAAAGCTCTAAAGCTAAATCAGCAGCAAGCGCCCTATATAGCTGTATACGTTTGACAGCCATATTGTGCAGCTAATAGAGAGCAGCTAATCTCCAGGGCGATTTACGAAAATGCCACAAGGGGCTCATCTCAGGCGCTCAGTTTTTTTGTTCTTTCCCCATCCGGCCACAGTACAACACTGTAACTACTGGACACAAAATTTCAATGGGCAACAGAGGTGGGCACGCCAAATAAGTTACTCGATGCCGTGTACTTTAATTTCAAGTCTGCTTTTGAATGTGTAGCTCACCATAAGCCGCTGCTCTCTAATTTCAACGTTCTCTCCGTATTAAGGATTAGTGGCTTTCTGCAAACACGATGTTTAGTGTGCGGGTCAATCGGCAATGCTCTGACACCGCCCGAGCGACGTCAGGATGCGCGTGGGGCACTATCTTGGGACCTCTCATGAATATTCTGTGCACTTGTTCTTTGATGTATATATTACCACTAACGTTTCAAGTGCAAATATATGTTAACGAAATGTAAAAATCTATGATCGTGTCAACACGCCGGGTCAACGAATGCAGCTTTAACATGGATTCAATAGGTTTCACGGCTGGTCAGGCAGCCTCCTTATATTAAGCTGACCGTCGGGAAATGCGCGGTGGGCACTTTTGTAGGGTGGGCACAACGTAACTGTTAAACAAACACAAAAATATTCTGAACATGTAACACAGGTCGCTTTGAGATCGACAAAATGTTCTAACTGGATTTAGCATTCTTTCATAGTGATGGACCCTCAATTATACACAGCCGACTATGGCACGTAAAATGGCGGATGTAGTTGAAGACTAGGATGAGAAGAAATGTTTTGCATAAGTTTATGCTTCCAAAAAGGCGTTATAAACAAGTTAGTTGCATGGAGAGTCTCACGCACAGGTCGTGAGTGACAAAACAAGTTTACGATTTTTGGCGGGAGAATTTCTGCTGCAGGCGGGAGAATTTCTGCTGCATGCGGGAGAATTTCTGCTGCAGAGAATATCCATTGAAGTGCAACGTGGGAACGCGGCCGCGGGGCTAGGCTCGCTGCCTTCAGGCACTGGTTTACTAAGGTTGACCTAACTTTGTAATACAAGTGCACTGCTAATAATATAAATAAGTGAACGTTTCTTTGCTAAAAAAAGCTTTACGATATATATATATATATATATATATATACTTTGTGAAACAATGCAATGCGTTTTATACCAAACGTTTGAATATAGCGTTATATTATAAGCGTAAGTATTCCATCTTAAATATTCATCATAATATTCAAATATCCATCATATATATTGATGAAAAAAATTATATATATATATATGAATATATATATATATATATATATATATATATATATATATATATATATAGAGAGAGAGATAGAGAGAGAAATAGGCACAGATGTGCGCACATACATGTATGCATAACATTTCAACTACTAACCAATTATATCGTTTAGAAAGGCGTTTCTTTGTTCCCTACGATAGATCATTCTAAGTAACTGCTATAAATATATATATATATATATATATATATATATATATATATATATATATATATATATTCACCAGTACCCCATATATCTAAATTAGTTTCTACAAGAAGTATTCCTATCTCTGCAAAATCATGAGCCGAACATGCAAATGAGGTGTCCCTGTCAGTAAGCTCCGCCTGGCCTATTATCTCGGGCAGCTTCTATCTCTATGTAAGTTTTCTTGTGTATTATGTGTGCAAGACGAGAGGTCTCTTCCCAAGCATGCAAAGACTACCACCACCAGCGTGTAGTTGAGGCCTTGATTTTAGCAGCAGCACTTTGGCGGGTGCACCTCTGCTCTATGTTGATGTGGACAATGGTACAAGACAACAACCAACACTACAGGACCAATAGTCCAAAGCCCCAATCTGACTTACGTTGGCGCAAACTCTGCGTCGTCTTTACTTATTCCTTTCCTGACCGGCCCTCGGCCCTAAAGCCTTTGTGTCGAATCTTTCCCATTAAATCGTCACACAAACATACACACACCAGTGCCGTCATAACACGTTTTTGCGTTCCGTACGGTAATCGCTGCCGTTGGCATCTCAATTAAGAGTACCCTCAAGGGTCTCTCGCGCCTCATGTGGAAAGCCGGACGAACTTTCTTTCCAGTGGTTTTTTTTCTAGCTTAATTTAGAAGAGTGTCAACAAGCCGACGCTGGCCACGTCCAAGTAATTTGGCGGCTCCTCTATTATTCCACCATTATCACCATGATAATAATAATAGCAATAATTATTATAATAATTTTTATTGTGTTTATTATTTCAGTCACTATGATTACTAGTGAGTTGAGGTTGACGTGAAGACTACGCACCGCATTACCGGGCAAGTGTTATGCCGTCTCCTGCGAGCTAATAGAGCTGAACCAGAACTGAGAGTGTCGTGTCGTCGCATGACTAAATGTCGGTGTCGGTGCCGCTATACCGGCGCCGCACACCTAATTTGTTCACCAAAGCGCCCAAGTTGTGGGATGACTGCTACCATCTGGAAGATGGTCTTGGTTCCGTTGACGTTGTTGTTTTCTGTTCACGCGTGTGCGATTACTGCTACCGCGTCAACTATCTACCACCGTTTTAATTGCCAGTTGCCAGTCATAATGCGGTAATATGATTTGAAATCTCTCTCTCTTTAATCAGTGCTGCTCTCTCTAAAGTGAGGGCTGAAACTACTGGCAGCGGCCAGCTAGTTGGGGGTACTATCGTCAATCTTATGCCTACCAACTCATGAATTTTCTCCTCTTCTAGATGAATCTCTGCTGTGTTCATAAGTGACAGCTTTATTGTTTTCCAGTGCACTACCGTTTACAAAAACAGTTTTTATTCAATTACCGCGCGCGCTACATCTCTCTTTCTCATATATATATATATATATATATATATATATATATATATTTATTTATTTATATCCGAGCAAGGTGGCTTAGTGGCAAAGCCTTTGCCTTGCATTCGGGAGGACTGGGTTCGAACCCCAGACCGGCCACTCTTAAATTGGTTTGCATGGTTTCCAATTTAAACAAGGTAAATGCCGGAGTGGAGTAAACTTAGCCATGACATGAAAAATCCGTACACGGGCAATTGCCTTACAAGAAATCTAAAAAAAAAATTATTTATATCATATTACGGCTGTTTAGGTGTTGTTGTCCAACAATTACACTTGCTTACGCCATTACTACATTAACTTTATTCTCAAGCAATTCAAACGGCTGTCTCAGTACGCTCGCTGCTGGTACCTTTTCGGTTTAGAGAAGTATGAAGGATGTTATCTCTCTCATCGTTATGGTACAAACAGTTAACTCCTCGATGTCTCATTTGCTAAAGTATTCACAATTGTGAAACAGGAAGCGAACGCGTTACGCCCTGTCCTCTTTTTCGAGACGGTTCGTTTGAGAGGTTTTTGTGCAACCGGATCGGATACCGGTCGTTGACAAATCATTTGGAACAAAGATAGCCTTTTTTTTGCGACAATCGATAATGATTCTAAAATGTGTGCTGTGGTATGGTGGTCTACTTTACTTATCGCGGTCAAACAAATCGAAAACAATTTACACAATTTGCTCATGTACGAGTATAGCTAACGTCGTATGTATTGACGACCTAACAGTCAGTTTAGTAATGCTGGCATCTTGTTTAGCTTAAATAAGCACTAGCCAATGGCGTAAAGATAATTCGCGTGGCCTAGACGACCCAGAAACGGACACCTTGATAGTCACTATACTCAATATGCATTCTGTGAATTAAGTATGCATTCATTGTCAGTTAAAATGTCAATTTGCACTTATTTATCTCCCACAACACATGCTGTTATAAGTTCGATGGGATTCAACTTCTCTGTACGTTTGTCAGACGCCTTACCTTCCGGTGCGTTAATTACAGGTTTCGATACAGTTTGGATTATGTTTTACTTACGAGATGTTGGCAGTGCTTGCGCTCTGTGCGTTAAATATGGGTCATATCAATACCTTCACCCTTCGTCATTTGATACAACTCTTCTTTAACGAATTCTAATGAAAAACCATGCATTATATATATATATATATATATATATATATATATATATCAGGTAGACAAATATAATAATAGTATAAATATAATTGCATGATTGGGAAACAGATGACGATGATTGGTAATGTTACTGAGAAGAGAAAGAGCAGCTTATAGCTGAGATGTGCATGTCATGATTGGCATCCGTCAGCTCCCTCTAGTGGTCGCTGAGGTACACCAATTGCACTAGCAATGATTAGTGATAGAATAGTCGGCGGAGAGACGGTACAGGAAGAGAAGGCAGAGCGAACTACGTGCCGCATGTAGGTTGGGCGAGTTCGGCGGTGTGCCAGGAGAAGCCGTAAGACGGCCGATAAATCGGCGGTTGTAATAAACCAATTAAGTTAGTAACAACTTGATGTCTTCATTTACAGACAGAATAACTACTTTTATACATTTCACTCTCTCTCCAAAACAATACGTTTCCGCGCCCTTTTTCCATTAAGAAACATTCTTTTCTTGCCGAGTTCTACCAAGCATTTAGTCGAACCCTATCCGTCAACATTTTTTTCTGTACTTGTTTGATCTAACTACTTCGATCAATGAACTTGTCTACTTTAAACATCATGAAATCTTTTTTAAAAAATGAATTGAAATTTGAAATTGAAAATTATATATTTCTAGTTGTAGCCAATGTAGCACAGTTCCAAGATAACTAACTCGTACTTTCTAAGTTACGGAGCTTATGCACATGCTGTCGTGAGCTTTGATACAATACCAAAAGCGTGGTCACTTTAAAGAAACTCTTCTTGAAGAAGCTCCCTCAGGCAACAAGAAAACGTTTCCGTGTGACTTGCATATGATAGACACATATAGCTTTCAACATATTTGCTCTGAAGTATATTTCACAGTTTCAACATATTGCTCTGAAGTATATTTCACAGTTTCTTCATTGGTATGCTAGCTTTTGTAGCTTAATTTTCCCAAGTCTTAAGCTGTTGCTCTTATTTCTGGTGTTTGTCACAATGAACTGGATATATGCCACTGTAGCTACTATTTCGTGTGAAGTCAAGTTTGTCAATAGATTGCAACAATATCATTGTAATATCAGTGACGTTCTAACGTGGGCTCTCAATAGGACCACAAAGTTAAGTGTACCGAAAAAAGTGGAAGCAAAGGTACGAAATACTAAATTTGCGATAAGGCTTGCCTATAATTGCATGATTTTGTGTCGTGTGGCACGTCTATCTGTTGTCAGGCTGAATGTATTCAATAGTTTCTCTGTTAACCCACAAAGAACTTCAGCCAAGTAGATCTCACAACTTTCTGCGATAACTTCGCTCGGTGATACTAGCTCACTTGCAGCATCCGCCGGTGTGCTATGCTTTTCAGACGTAATTCTCAACTTTGGAAACGGAAATACTTTCTTGAGATATAACGCTAATAATTTTTTTAGATGTGCCGCGTAGAGAAAAGTCAAACTTGGGACGCGGCTTGGGTTTTTCGCCTGCTGTATGTTGCGTGTCGCTATAATAATAAATGATATAGAGATACATGGAGCTCCACATGCAAAAAGATTCTCATGAGATCGATTTGCCTCGGCTAGAGATTGTGCTCGAGTGCAAGGAAGAGTCCGCTCATGCCCACAAACGTTACTACAGAATGGTGAGTGTTCTTAGAAAAATCCGCGTGTTACAGAATACTCAGATTGCGTATGGTGCGGTAGGAGAGAACAGTAGTAAATAACGTTTTGCAAGCGTTTGCACAGAGCGATCGCTATACACTGAATAATATATATCGCAGTCTTGGGGCTATATATTAATATGAAGTCTTCAACTAGCACTTGCATTAAATGAGGAACGGCCAGGATATACATATATATCCTGGCCGTTCCCTATATATATATATATATATATATATATATATATATATATACATAATACTGATAGCTATCTCCGAAGGAAATTACCGCGTTTTTAAAGTTTATGTCGTGTTTGTTCCGCCCATGATAAGAACGTCTGTGGCAGAACGTGCATACATTCTAGGCAATGAACACAAATGCTAAATGTCTCATCGTCTATTCTACTTCTATTTTTGGCCTTTTAATTCTGACGCGATCGTGCAGGTTTCTCTGCATGGATTCTATTCGCCGCAGCTTCTCTGCATGGATTCCTTTCGCCGTGCTTTCCCGACGGTGCGTTCTTACAACAGGCGGCCAACCACGTGTCAGCTTCGTCTCGTTTTTGTTAAATCGCAGTTAATACCCTCGACCAACGTGTCAACGTGCCTGTTGGGTGTCATGGGTTGTTATGGTATGGCCCACTTAGCGTTGTTTCATCCGCTAGGTGGGCACGGCTAGTCTATCTAGTCGTCAATGTGGCATTTGTTTATGCTTGCAGTTGGTAATTGTTATGGCCTCAAGGTACGTATTCCCGTACGATAATCGTTGTTTTTGTGTTACAGCCCGTCATAGTTTGTACCAGTTGTATTTGTGTCGGACATAAATATCCTTTATGTCCTATTGCTATGTTTTTACGTCGAAAATAATTCCTAACGAATTTATGTCGCCCGTATGTCTATTACTATATGTGCGTTGTTTTTTAGTGTTGGCGGTAGCAGAACCATAGTGCTGTGCGTAAGTTTGCTGTGCTCGACAAGGAATAAACGTCTTCTAGATGTCTGTCTCTGTCCTTTTTAATTATCCAGTTCCTGATTTATGGCAATAGTGTAAGTTGTATATAGGTAACTCAGTTTCTCTGTCCAGGGCACGTCGACAACTGTTGTTGTGTTTTTTATAAAAGATATGGTCAGATTCCGCGCTGTAGATAAGAACAAGTGGTTCTGCTTTAACAGAAGCTGCAAGCAATTCATTGCAAACAACGCTCGAAGCCCCTGTCTTTATTTTGGTTCTAGTCTGCACTACAGTTAATTTGTGCTTCTTGCAGAGCTACGTGTAGGACATCGCTTAACACATGACGACCCACTAAGACAATAGTGCAAGCCGGAAAATGCTTTTTCCGGCGGCGATTCGTAACGATGAATGATCCTAACGTAAGATTTAAATGAAGCAGTGCATTCATCAGTTTGCTTAGTGATATTACACTGCCGTTGCGCTGGCATAAGTACTTGACAACATGGAGAAACAGTGAGGAGACCATCCTTGAAGTTACCACCTAGAGAGAGTCGCTGGACACAGCAGACACGACGGCGGAAAGCATATCTAACTGCGCTTCGCCAGCTGCGTGCTTCCCCATAGACACTAGATACAGTTGGCCTATTACCCAGGAGATCGGTTGAAAGCGTCCAATTATGTAGCATTCTACCGATATTGGTCCACGTACGTATTACATTGTATTGACAAGCTTGATACAATACGTTGAACTTGGCACGAGCCAGGCATGACCTCTCGTACGATATATACAAATTTTTTTTCAGAAGTTACGTCTGTAATAAAATCGACCTACTAGTTGGTAGGCTGTACGTTAGGCCGGCAATCAGAGTGTCGAGCAAGCGCGAAAAATTAACTATCGGAGGGTCATTCACGCACATAAGTTCACGAGAGTCACATAAATAATAAAGTGCTTGCGTTCTACGTTATGCCTCATTTATATATATATATATATATATATATAAAATATATATAATACAACCAGATTTCATCGGCACTACTCTCGTTTTACTTTGGTGAAGCTATGCCTCTACTACTACTACTACTACTACTACTACTGAGGGGCAATCTCTAAGTAAGCGTTTGTTTCCACCGCGCAAGGATACTGTTGTTGCTGTTGTTTCTATCGTTACTTTTGTTGTTGTTATTGCTGTTGTTGTTTCTATTGCTGCTGTTCTTTGTTGTTGTGGCTATTGTATGATTATGGAGCACCTGTGAAGTACATAGCCATGTCAAGCTCAATCCGACTGGATAATGACACCGAGACTGTCATACTTACGGCATACTTATTGGCTTAACGTTTAGACTGACTGACGTACGTCTGTCAGTCGATGGAAGTACATCTGATCTGCATTACGATCGTTAAGTGTGGCCGGCCTGGTAAAAGCCAGCGAGAGAGAGAGAGAGAGAGAGCAAGAGGAATAAAGAGGGAGAGTGGGTATAAGACGCAGAGAATAGGAGAAAAGAGGGAGAAAGAGAGAAACGGTTAAACGGTTCTAGCAAAACCGCTTCACCAAGGTTCGTATGCAAACGAGGCGAGTAAGCCACACCGTCAAGTGGTCAGCCCCTGCGGACATCTTATATACTCTCTGCTACTGTTAACAACGCTCTACGACCATTGTTGCTGCTGCTGTTGCTGTTACTACTGCAGGGGGAACCTCGCGACATGTTCGCGGCTCTCAGACGCCAATGATCGTCATGAACCCCCCAAAACGACGACGGTGACGCTGCACATGATAAATAGATGAACAGGGACGACAACACTGCTACCGACAACAACAACAGCAACAACAACATCAACAACAACAACGACAACAACATCACCACCACCCACCGTCAACGAAAAGAAGAACATCTAACTACCACAATGAGCTTACTTCGGCGAGCGGTTTTGTACTCGCCGCCGAGAAGAAGACAGGTTCTTTCCTGTCTCTCTCTCCATTCGCGTGCGTACAAACGCGCATGTAAACGATCCTCGCCCCCCCCCCCCCCCCCGCCCCCCAACCAAACCCCCACCTCTCCAACACACAGAACGGCTTCTACACTCTCTGGTAGTCTCTGTGCTAACTATGGCTATTCCTGTATCCAAGCAGTTGTCTCAGTAGTAGTAGCACTGGTAGCATTAGTTATAGTAGCTTCACTTACAACAGGAGCATTCATTGTAATTATGACTCGCTGCTGGTTATGACAACAACAGCAACAACAAAAACACAAACACCAACAGCGACAATAACAACAACAACAACAACAACAACAAAAACACCAACAACAACAGCAACAGCAGCGGCGGCGGCACCGACACCCTGGCGATTGTGACGATAACAATGATAACAACAACGACGGCGTCGGCGATGAAACGACGCCGGGGTTGGTTGTGGTAGCAGAGGCTACTGTTGCCTTTAACTTAGATTGGCCAACCGGCGACTCGGCGACTTCACTCTCAGCTCAGTCACTTCGGTCCAGTGGCTCCGCAAGCATCATGCTGACCGTTATAACCATACTGAACGAACGATAGCATCATCGTTGTCGTCGTTGTCGTCATCGTCGGTGTTGTTGTTGTTGTTTTTTTCATCGCGTACGAGAGATGACTATGCCAACGATGAGAACAATTATTGTTATTATTATTATTATGATTATTAGCATGCGGCAGCAGCAGCGGCGGCGGCGGCGATGATCCTAATCTGCATTTGAATGATTTCTGCCTCTCGCACGGCCACGGATCGCCTGTAGAACGCCTTCTCTGCCGGCGCACGGCAGCTGTACGTTCACAAACAAGCCCAACTATGGATTCCCTATATATACATATATATATATATCTTTCCCTATCTTCTTTCTGTCTCTCTCGTCCTCTTCCTTTTCTAATTTAAAAATTTTCTTCATTTTTCTCCTAGACGTGTTGTTTTCGATGTTTCATTGTTTGCAAGTGCCACATGTACCGGCAAGTATCACATGCCTAACAAGGCGCGTGGTAACACGCCTAACAACAGGCGTGTGATACCACTTGCTGGTTGTGATAGGGCCGCGACAGGCAAGAACCTCTGAACCAAGGAGGCCTCAACAACCGAGAGACCATCGACGGTCGTTGTTGTTGTCCTTTTTGTCGTTGTCGTCCTAATTCTCCTCTTCATTGCGCCATATCTCCTTTTGGCCGTCTCTTGGCCCTGCCTGTCCACGTGGGCAGTGCCCAAAAGCGCTGCTGCTGCTGGTGAGGTGCGCAGGCCGCGCACGTTGAGTCGCCGATGGCCACCGGAGCGTTACTGGACCGACAACCAGTCAACTAGACCCGGCTCTCAACTGTGGATGGTACTGGTACAGTGCCGTCTCCTTGGTCCACTGACGTGACGAGTACCTTGCGCGTGTTGGTACTGCTAAAATTGTTGCTTCTCTAACGACCCTAGCGACATGATCCAAAGCACAAAACACGAGGCGGCGCGCATACAGAGCATACGCCACACAGCTAGAACGAAGCCTGCCTACAAACTACTGTTGCCGCCGCTGAGTATATCGCTATGTATCTATCTATGTATATATATATATATATATATATATATATATATACATATATATATATATATATATATTAAGCATATTTGTGCGTGGATGCTCGCGGCTACTCTGTAGCCTTGCTGGCCGGTAGCCGGCGGGCTTTATGAGTAGCTGAAGTGAAGTCGGTGCTAATAAGGTTGGTGAAGGCAGCAGATTTGGGTAGGTGGTATTGGAAGAACAACATCAACAACAACAGCAGCAGAAGCAACAACAACAAACAACAAAAGCAGTAAGGACGGCAGCTACAAGAGCTTTGTCAGTAGTTCACTCATTTAGTCCTCGCTGGTGCGCCCTGGGCGGCCAGACCCACTGGGCGCGTAACTGCTACTACATATGGCCAGCAACGGCTATAGCAAAGCAGAAAGCATCAAACAAACGTCGTGCTGGCGGCGACACGACGACGACCATGGCTGTCGGCACAAATGGAACCTCTCACTATGGGGCATTTAGCGAAGATGGACAGACAGTGGTTGAGACAAGATCGGGAGGCAAAGATAGGAGAACCTCATGTCTGTAAGAAGAGTATAGATCGTGTCACCGGGATCGCCTCCCGTTTTATCTATGGCGATGACTTGCTGTTAATCATGTTGTTGCGCTAGCAACAACGCTGTGAGCAACCAGGTCGGTGTCTTTCGTTTGATAGGTAGTAAGCGCTTACGCTCTGCTGTTGGGTGGCTATGCAAGTGCATGCGCACACCGCTTATAAATATATATATATATATATATATATATATATATATATATATATATATATATATATATATAAACATATTTATATGCACGTGTCTATATATATAAATATATATATATTAAATATGAGCCCAAGAACCCCTAACGAGTACTATTAATAAACGAAACGGGAATTTACTGGCTGCCGGCTAAATTTACTAGTCGACAGTATGACGAAAGTCTGTAGATCATTGGTTGGCTGGTGCTAATCTAATGGTACATATGGCTTCTATCCGTCTCGCCTCGATAGGTCTGCTGCCTCTGCCATATATTATAAACTTAAGAGCAGATATAGCTACGGTAAGCCACTTAATCACTCCGTACGGAATGCAGAACGATTTATATCTCGCCTATATATATATATATCTCTTTCTCTCTCTGCAGAGCTTGTTGACTTGGATTTGGAGGTTGTGGGTTCAAATCTCGAAGCGGCAACTTTTGTGTTGGCCTCTATACTCTTCAAGTCGATTGGGACTTGTGTACGAAGATATGCAAAATAATACGATATGCCTGAGCAGCACTGGTACCATTCTAAACTCGTAGATCAACTATTTCAGATTTGGTCTTCTACGCGGATCGTAATTTTGCGTTATAATGGGAAAACACAAACTACACAGGACAACATTCAGAATTAGTTTCTGCATAGTCATATTTACTATAAACGACTACCCTCTCTTTCTCTCACAGACTCTTCCTAGTGGGCCACGGGTATCTACGGCGATCATTAAAAAAAGCAAGTAAATCTTTTTGGGACAATCTTTAGATATATATATATATATATATATATATATATATATATATATATATATATATATATATATATATATATATATATATAAGAGATAAACGAGGTAGGATTTGCAGGATTCAAGTCGAAGTCGATAAAGTAATTGTTATGATAGACTAGAAAATTTGTAAGTGCTTAACTGAATAGTTGTCATTCATTTTGATTTATTATAGCATAAACTCACCTTTAATATAACTTTAAAATGTTGTGTAAAACATATGCTTTTTTGGTTAAACAGTCTCATATTTATTTAATATATTATAAAACGATGTGTCATATTTAGATATCACTGGATTTAGAAGGCATCTATCGCGCGTACAATTCGCCAAGGATAGATCTTAGCTACTTTGGCCGATTTTGCGGCAGACTTGCCCTTCTGAAAATCCTGAAAAATCTTGTGTTCTTCTGCGAGGTGAATATATCTTACCGTTGTTAGCGTTACTGGATACTAATTTGCAGAAACCGTCTTGCCACCGACGCTCTACCAGCCCAATGGCTGGCTTTTTGAAGAAAAGTGCAGCAATTTCGTCGGGTGTCTGGCTCGTACTGCTAGAGGTGAGTAACATATTCGCCAGAATTCGGCGCATTAATAAGCACGCGTATTGTCGCTCGCTAATATCAGCTCCATTCGGTCGCGCGCAAGTTTGCCGAGATCAATGCGTCAGCAGCAGAACGCCATGTACCACAAAGAGACAAGTGTAGACACAAGTATAGACATAGACACAAGTATAGCGGCGCCGAAAGTGAGAAAGAGGGCGCCGCGGATACGAGGAGATCATTTGTGGCCTTTGACCATCAACTTCGCTTCCCCAAACCACGACGAGAGGCACAGGCCCCAGCAGCTAGGTGGCCCTAGGCTAGGGTTAGCTTGTCATTTGTATGAAGCGTCACCGCGACCGGTAGCGTCACAAGCACCACAGAGAGAGAGAGAGAGAGAGAGAGAGAGCCGTGTGCTTGGCGCATACGCCATTTGCTCCACAGCAAGTTTAAACATCTGGTTGGTTATATTAGCCAGTAGTATTCGTGTTGCTACAACAACGACAACAACAACAATTAATACTACTAGTGATACCGGCAGCAGTACTTACAAAACTCGCTGTTAGTGTTACTGTCGTTGTTGTTATGTTTACTACTGGTATTATTTGAAGCTTTATAGGAGTTCTGCTCGTCGCAGCGGGTGATAACTGTCTGCCTGCGGATGGTAATGCACCAACGGAACACTCAGCCGCCGTCACCGCCAACAACAGCATCAGTAACAGAACGGCTTCACCAGCCGCCGCAGCAACGTTAACAACAACAGAAATCGTTTTGGCAGCTATAAAAAAGGAACAACAACAAAAACAACCGCGGCAGTGGTAATAACATCAACAACAACAACAACAACAACGACAGCAACAACGGCAACAACAACGACAACGACAACAACAACAACAACAACAACAGCAACAACGACAACAACAACAACAACGAATGCGGTATGAGCGACAACAGGAGCAACAGCAGCAACTATAGAACCAGTGTCAATGTTGGCACAGCAATGACGACGTTGCTAACAACAACAGCAACAACAAACATTAGTAATCGCCATATTGACGACGATGACAGTAAGGAAAATTACAGTATTGTCATAATGACAGCAACAACAACAACGGCGACAGCAACACCAACAACAACAACAATAACAACAACAACGGTGGTGACAGCAACACTAATAACAACAACAACAACAACAATGATGATGGCGGCAATAGCCGCGTCGGTCACTAATGATGATACCAACAACAACAACAAAAACAACAGCAAAAGCAACAATAACAACGACGAAGACACCGGCAGCGACAGGAACAGCCACCGCGATAGCCATCTTTCTGAGAGAAACAGCAGGTAACAGAAAAGGTAGATGAGAGTAACAGCAGTCGGTACAGTACAGCGGCGGCGGCGCAGAAGGAGCCGATGAGCCAGCACGGCTAAGACCCTGAAGAAACCCGATGGGCCACGAACGGAGAGGGGAGAGGGGGGGGGGCGGAAGCCGTAGGGGTGTTTGAGATTTGGGGGGTAGTCTGTTGCCTCTACTTTACGTTACCTGGAGGTCCGAGCGAGAAGCTTTGGGGGGCGGGGGGGATTACGAAGAAGCAACCCAAATGAAGAAGCTTCCGCTTTCTGTTGTCGTTTCTGTTGTCACAAACTGTCGCGGCGTTGCCGAACGCGCGTTTGGCAGCGCCAAACAGTGCCTGGTTCAGTCGTCTCGAAGAAAACCATCATGAGAATGATGAAGATGAAGATGATGATAATGACCATGATGATGGTGATTGTGATGATGATGATGATGATGGTCATGATGACGACGATGATAGTTGTCAACGAGAAAAGTGGAAGCAACATATAGTCAACGACACACGCCTCTACTACGGCAGCTGGTGCTGGCTGATCACTGTTTTGCTGCTGCTGCCAGGCAAGCCGGCCCTCCGGGCGACCGACCGCCTGGTTGTCTGATTGGCTGACCGACAGAAAGACAGACGGGCAAAGCTACATACAAGGCAGAACGTTCGATATACACAAACATTTCTACACATAATAATAATACACACATACGTATCGACACATCCATTATACATACATAATATAAATACATACGTTTTTACCCATGATATACACACACGTACATTTTTACACATGATATACACACACGTACATTTTTACACATGATATACACACACGTACATTTTTACACATGATATACACACACGTACATTTTTACACATGATATACACACACGTACATTTTTACACATAATATACACACGTGCATTTTTACGCATGATATACACACGTTTATTTTTACACATTATATAGACACGTGTATTTTTACGCATGATATACACACACGTTCATTTTTACACATTATATAGACACGTGTGTTTTTACGCATGATATGAGGGCCTACAGAGATTTATACACATGATGTCACACAAACGTGTCCACATTCATTACGCACACAAACATTTTTTCTACACATGATATAACAATCATGCGTGTCAACATGTGCTAAACGTTCCTACGTACATGCCTACATCTAATATACATGCAAACGTTTATACATATCATATTATTCACATGATGCACACATACATGTTAACATGTTCGGGAGTAACTATGACTCTCTTTCCGGTGTTGGTCCGCTGGCGCGCGAGTTACGCGTGCTGCGGGGACCTTCACGCGCCAATAGAAAGTTGGTCAGACTGTATAAACTCCCAATAGTAACTTTCCCGAGGTCACTTTTGTTGGCGCGGGAGGCAAGGCATACGATATCGATTGAGTGGCAACGAATTCATATTGTCATTTTGTCATGGCCCATTCGAGGGTGACTGTATGTCTAATTGTCGGGTAGGAGTAGTGTGGTACCTCCATTCCGAACCTCGATAGGGGTGAGGGTGGGGGAGCTGCTGGCCTGTCTATTCGGGTAATATACATGCAAACATTTATACATATCATATTATTCACATGATGCACACATACATGTTAACATTTATCATACACACACATACATGTGCACCCCTGATACAAACACGCATACATTTACACATGATATATACGCACACATTTACACATGATTGAAACGCTCTTTTTTTCCATACACATATACATTTTTACACATAATATACACATACATATTTCTACACATAATATACACATATATACACATACATATTTCTACACATAATATACACATATATACACATACATATTTCTACACATAATATACACATACATATTTCTACACATAATATACACATGCACATTTTCGCACATGATATACGTTCATACATTTCTACGCATGATACACACATCCATGTGCACATTCATTATACATTCATCGTACACACATGCTCGTTAGTCAATACGGTAAATGCGTGGCAAATATATGGCAGTGTCCGTCGATGTAAAATCGATACTTCATTTTGGATCGTTTTTCTTAGAACTTTGTGGTGGTTAGAATGCACATCGTGGTATTGCGTAGTGGTCAAAGTAGAAAGGCATTGTAACATTGCCGTAGTCGATCTACTACGAGGAATGAATGTACTTCTTTTGTTGTTGTTGTTGTTGTTGTTGTAAATAAGTGTGTTTTATTGAGAACATAAATGTTTTCGTACGATGAACGTGACTTACTCAAATATGTCGTAGGACAAACCATCCCAGTGTACGCTGCTAACTACACCCACCTAACTACTACAACTGTTATCAACTAATATTTCTACCTGCTGCTGCAGCTACAACTGCGAAATGTTTGCAACAGTGGAAAGAGATCGAGGTGACCGGTCGCAGCGGACAACGGAAGGTGCGCGAACCTGATTGATGCTAACTTATATACCGTCAGGCCGAATGGCATCACTGCCTCCTGCAGGACGATAGTGTCCATATCCTTTCAAAAATATAGTGTGTACATTGCCGTTCATACGTTTCGGTACATAAAGTGTCCGGCCACTAGTGCTATTACGACTCCTCACTACTGGCGAACCCTGTGACTCCGCGCAGAAGAAGACCCGGTGCAAGAGAATAAAAAATTAGAAACATTTCGATTACATTTTTTACAGTTTTCTAGTGCAAAATACTACAATTGTATATCAAAATATTGTAATAATTTTGCGCCAGGCAAGCTTACGCGAGGAGGTAGCTGCACCAGGTATATGTAGGTGATATTACTGCTGAATAATCATAGTAACGTCTACGGCGTCTGATCATAGAAAAAAGACGTATTAACAAAATTAGGTGATGCCCGTGGCAGTGGTAGTGATAGGGAAGCGCCGTCCACCAAGATCACCGTTCATCGCAAACCCAGTAACATCTCACGCATTCATCGAGGGAGAAACGGAAAGCTTTAATTGGGTTTTTTAACGCTCATTTCGAATAATAATAATAATAATAATAATAATAATAATAATAATAATAATAATAATAATAATAATAATAATAATAATAATAATAATAATAATAATAATAATGTTACGACCATTATTGTCCAAGCGGTCTACACGGCAAAGTTTCTTCCGGCTTACTTTCTTACTGTGCGGGTGTTAACATCGTTCATCTGTCATGTTCTTGACACTTATCGGCACTTCCGACTATACACTGTACACCTAATGACACGCAAGAAAAAAACTTACTTTTTACTTCTCGTTTCTTCTGTCTGTTAATTTATGGACACGCAGACACTGCTGATATATTAAGACTAGCAAAAATCGATTAATTTTGCTATTGTATTGGTGAGTACTAGATTGTCGAGATAAGCGTAAAATGCTAAACAATCTTTTATTTCCTTTTTCCACTCTATCTCTTATATATATATATATCGTTGAATGATGCTAATACTATGCCAAATTGCGGGCGCTAATTTATTTTAAGAATCACCACAATATAGAGTACTATTAACTATTCTATTCTGCATGCGTTTTGTATGCGAAGTTCTCCTAGCAAATGATTGCTTCCCAGCACTAACTTTCAAAACGAGTTAAGCGTAAAATTTCGCTGTAGTTGACGGAGTAGTAGTTAAGTAACTCTCAATGCAAAGCGGAGATCACTTTGCAGGCCGTGTTTCCTGGACGAGGAAATGTTGTACCCGTAGATGCGTAGAAGTGCTCTCTGGTATATATATATATATATATACCATCCGCCATCCTTATGAGTGCAACCGGTAGCAGTATAGATGATGTAGTGTTCAAATTTTTGTTTCTCACTTAATGTCCGGCGACGTGCGGCGTTGAAAACCGCTAGAAAACATGCCGTCCATTATCGCTGGTGAAGATCACAGCAGAACAGCATCGGCAGGACAGCTGAGCGCCAAATAAACTTCAGCTGCCCGCTTTTGATGAATGCCGCGCCATCCACATACGGGAGCACCATACGCATGTCCATACGACTAATAATATTAATAGCAATATTTTTAGTTCGTGTCCATCTGTTTTCCTTTGCCGGACGACGCCCACCATGTTTTCCATCATGACACCACCGTTGTTGAACCGCTCGGATGGTGTCGTTGTTATTGTTACTTGTATTATTCTTAATTGTATTGCCGCCCTGCTATGATATTGGCATACATTGGCAGCCTTACAACATAGCACTCGCACGTGAAATAGAATAGTTTCCCGTATTGTAAAATGTTTTACTGAGTCTCGGATGCTGACGACCTACCACCGAATTAGAAATGCTTATATAGGTATATATATAATGCATTATGTAATAAAAAAATCAAAAAAAAATTATACACGTATTACCAGCGTAAAAAGTATCCTAATTAGTTCTCTTTCACACGAAGAACATGCTCGTCGATGCACTCTTCTCCATGTGTATAATTGTAATCGAAATTTTCAAATGACTAAGAAAATGCAATTTGTTATATATATATATATATATATATATATATATATATATATATAGGGGTAATACTATATCCGTGTTGGTCTTCGTCAACCTTGCTACGCACACGTATGTAGAAAAAGTCAAACATTCCCAGCATGCTTGAAACAGACCTAGTATGAATACTAGCAACCACAGGTGCAACAACAACACAAACAAGACAACGATAATTAAAGTACTGATGACGTAAACATTCGAGAAGACGTAACACACTTCCAGTCTGAATTCACAGAGCACCGTGGTCGAACTATTCCGACGATTGACAACCGTGCACCTCCATTATACACCTCCTTATGACATTGCCAACGTTTTTGCTGCCACTTAATCCAATTTACCATCAGCTTCAGCGTTGAGCTACACCGGAAATCTATTGAAACCACTTATCTATCTTTAATAAAGCCCGGCTCTAAGATCCAAGTGGTTCCCAAGTGAGCCCCAAGAAGTGAGATACACGCTTAGATTCGTAGAGAAACAGATGCCTCTAATTCGACAACTATGCATTCTTTTATTTTTACTGGGTCGTACAAAGACATATGAATGAATAAACAGAGCAGAGTAGGAAACATGCCGCCTAATATTTGTAAACTTGCGTTAAACGTAAACGCTACGAGTATGTGCATTTATGGTGCTTAAGACTTGTCAAGACTTTGACAAGGAGCTAATATTTTGATTAGGCCGTCTCTTATCGCTACCGCACTACTGTTCAAGTTCTTCGCGTCTCTTATATTAGCGTTATTTATTGCACTATCGACAACATAAAAGCAGTCGTCGTTGGCCGCGTTACGCTCGCCAATATCTGGTCAACGAACGCTCGAACCACAAGCCCGCGAGCAGTAGACATTGTTTTTTTAGGCTTTATTTTCTGCTTCTGTGTAAAGTGTTTGATTATTTGAAAGGCAACTTCACAAAGTTATTATTGAACCTTAAAGAAGCACGTCCCGTAACTGTTTAGCTTCTAAATTAGAACTGCTAATCAGGAAGGCCCAAGTCGCGCCACAAGCAGTAGACAATCTAGTGTGAAGTTCTTAATTGAGGGCACATCTATCTTTATTCTACAAGTTCTAAGGTGTACCAAATTATTTTTGGAAAAGTAAAATAATCTTGGGAATCCATTCGTTTTTTTGTAGCAAATACACAAAAACATAATAGTCGATCAACATCGAGCACGTTTATATATATATATATATATATATATATATATATATCATTGTTTTTAAATTAATATGTTTACATATATGTATGTATGCTATGTCTGGTTTCCGCACCGAACAACTCGTTTCCCGCAGGAACGCTTTTTGTGAAATAATGTCCGACCATTCACCCCAGCATATAACAGATGGCAGTAATTGTACTATCACTCCTAAAGAAGACTTTCCACCCCCTCCTCCCACAGGTTAGGTTACCAGAAGGTGTGCACACACTGGCGTCCGAAGAAGCTTAGCGAATCGCAACAGAAACAGCGTACGGACCTAGCACTGCAACATTTGTTTCCGTATCGTGAATATGCTCGGTGTCTTGTCGCGGCTTTTCTGGTCTGACGAGAGTTGGAACTCTCAGTTCGAGCCAGCGACAAGGCGGGAGAGCATGGAAATGCTCTTGTTGTCCGGGGCTGTCTCTGGCTGACAAACATGCAATGAAACCATGAGTCGTCACCTCCTCCTCCTACTACTAAATTCAAAGTTGTATACTGTGCAGGCAAGGTACGCATGAACTAAATAATACAGTGGATGGTACCGGTAATAATAATCTTGTAATAGCCGCGGGAATTCTGAGAACAAGGAATCCCTCGGCTCGTGAAGCACTGAGATAGTTGCGCTCAGGCCTCTGGTGATTACTTCAGACTAGAGATTTCAATTAAACGCACACTATATATATATATATATATACATACATACATATGTGTATATATATATATACATATGTATATATATATATATATATATATATATATACATATGTATACATATGTATATATATATATATACAGTGGTAAGGAGAGCCATGTACTGCGTACCCTGAACGACGTAGTGTGACGTTGTGACTATCAACCCGCGGCACAATGCGGGTCAGATAGACCGGGAATGAAATCCCCGTCAACCATCAGCCAGCCAGACAAGGTCGATGCTATTCAACCAACGTAGAGAGAGGCATACGTGTTATTAGTCTCAATCTTTAACAAACTGCTGCTCAGAGTCAGTCAATATCCTCATTGCCCTTTCTCTCTCTCTCTCTCTCGCGCGCGCGCGTGATCTCCCTCTTTCGCTCTTGCGCGCGATATCTCTCACTGTAGCCGTCTTGTTCTCGTCACCGTTGTATTTTCCCGGCGCTGTCTCGACGCGACGATAATCAACCGACCGCGTATTATCGCGCGTCTATGTGTACGTTTCCCTTTCACATGATGAAGAAAAAACAAAAAAAAAGAGACATGGCCAAACCCACAAAACCCCCTGCTCGCTGTTTGCTCGCTGGTCTCTCCGCTCCGCTCTTGCTTTGCCACGCAGGCAGTCGATCGGCAGTTACTTACGACTAGCGGCCCCTTATGGCAATTAGTATGTATTGAAATCAAGTCTAGCTTGGTTATTTGGCGCGCTCTGATTGAGCGGTTGACGTTCTCGTGCGTCCGTTCGTTCGGACGGACGTGGTCGTAACGCCCGCGTGTATAGATGCTGATGATGCTGATAATGGTGGCGGTGGTGGTGGCGGCAGTTTGCAGGCGGAGGATGGTGGCGCTTGTGGTGGATGAGACGAAATATTAACAAAAAGCTAGCTACCATACAACAAAAAAAAACAACAAAAGCATAAAACACACTTGGTTTTCTCGCTTGTCTCGCGTCCTGCACCACGTGTGCGTACGTTTATGTGCTGTGTGGTGTTTTTATGTTTTCGCTGCGAAATTTGGTGCTTTAAATTTGTTGTTTCTCTCTCTCGCTACTACTTTGCTACGACAGGCGGCAAAAACAACAACAACAACAGCCACAACAACAACAACAACAATAACAACAACAACAGCCACAACAACACCAGCAACAAGGTGACCTGCCGTGATGAACAGTTAGCGTACATTCAACAAGCGTTTCCGTTCGACGCCATCCTTTCTCTCGCTCTCTCTCTCTCTCTCTCTCTCTATATATATATATATATATATATATATATTTATCTATATATATATATATCTAGGAAGAGAGGTAGAGGTTGTTCCTCTATGTATCCGTGTTTATTATATCGACTTCCCTCGTCCGCAACCACGAGCTCCAATGCCCGACGGCGGCAAAAGATGTTCGACGACATCAGACACTCAGCCACATGCGCGTAGTATGTCGTGGATGACCAAGCGGGACCAAGACAGCCAGCCAGCTGAAGTTATTGTCGGCGGCAGCGGCAGCGGCAACGGTGGCGACGTCGTTGTTCGCGTCGTTGTCCACCAGCGCTGCTTCAGAACCCAGTCAGCCAGCCAACAGACAACGATGCGAGCAACTATTGCGTTGCCGCAACTCCTAATTTATGTCTATATTATTATTATTACTATTATTATTATTATTATTATTATTATTATCCCGTCCTCTACCGGCTTTGATTGTTGTTAATACGGTTGGTGCTGCTGATATTGTTGCTGCTGTTGTTACCGGCGCCACCGCCCCGCTCATACTACAACGCAGAACATGATGACAACAACAGCAACAACAATCACGGCAAAAACAACAACAATAGAAACAGCAGCAACCACAACAACAACGACAACATCAACAACAATATTAATGACGACAACAACAATCGCACAGACGACGACGACAACATCAACAATAACAATAATAATGACGACAACAACATCAACAACAATAATAATGACGACAACAACAACATCAACAACAATAATAATGACGACAACAACAACCGCACAGACGACGACGACGACAACAACAACATCAACAACAACAATAATAATGACGACAACAACATCAACAACAATAATATTGACGACAACAACAACATCAACAACAATAATAATGACGACAACAACAACCGCACAGACGACGACGACGACGACGACAACAACAACATCAACAACAACAATAATAATAATGACGACAACAACATCAACAACAATAATAATGACGACAACAACAACAACATCAACAACAATAATCATGACGACAACAACAACATCAACAACAATAATAATGACGACAACAACAACCGCACAGACGACGACGACGACAACAACAACAACAACAGCAACAACAACAACGTGCAGAAGGGCCCGGCGGCCGCCGTGAGAAGCAACGGAGAGACGCAAAAAGGGAAAGATGGACGCTTGGATGCTATGTCCATCGCTAACTTCGCTACACTTGATTACGGCATATATGGCAGCGTACGGGCTAGCGGCTGGCTCCAACAGCAGCAACAGCATAAACTGCCTTCTTTCCTTTAATTGGAATAAATGTCATATATATATATATATATATATATATATATATATATATATATATATATATATATATATATATATATGTCCGACAACGCCAGTTTCACAATCGCTGATGCAGCAGCAGCAGCAAAAACCGGTTCCTTTGTGTGTTCCGCCTTGTCCCGTGTTGTTATATGTCGGCGACTATTGGCAATGTGGGATACGCACCGGCCTGGTAGCCTATGGCTTTGTCTTATTAACGTTGTTGCCTTATGACTGGTACTCTCAACATAGCTCGGCGTTCATAACAGCTTGCCTAAACTGCCTTCACATGCATACTTATAGGTACACATTGCAAATAATAATAATAGTAGTAATCATCATTATTATAATAGTTATAAGAGTAACCGTCATAAACTATAGAGCGATCGAATTTCGTCGATTGCAAGCAGAGACAGTGTTGACTAGGGGACTAGTTCTAGTTTGACTGAATAACAATGCGTCGGTGGAAAAGTTTTTACCCAATCCACTCAACAATAGAATCGAGCGTGATTATAGAGAGATAATAGTAACATCAACATCACGAATCGCAGCAACAATAAGGAGAGCATCAATAAAAACAACAACAGCACATTCTTAGCACATTTGGCGTGGAATCGAAACCACAACTGGAGCAAAATCTGCGTAAGCTTTTAAAGTAAGTCCTGTGTTCAACACCTAAGGCTCCGCGGTTATAGACAGCCTCCTCTCACCAGTGTTCCAAAGGTCTATTGATCTGGTTAACGTGGGCGCACTGATCGTCTTTTCCCCAACCGGGTCGTCTGCCGCTAACTAAACGTCATTGCATTCAAAGGTCTTAGTTTTCAAGGGTACAGCACACTTCACGAGAGCGAAATCTATTCGCGTAGACCCAGACTTCACAGCGCCCGTGGCTTCTGATACATAACGTGCGTGTCCAGCTAGCGGGACTGGGCCACGGCTTACCGTACTCCCGCTCGAAGTTGTGGCTTCAGTTCCAAGTGAGACTAGGCTACCATTTTGAAGAGGTCTTTAATTAATTTTGTTGCTCTGCATGCTCACTTCACGATCAAAAAGTTGAGTGTAGTACTCATTTACTTCCCTACGTGTCTATGGGTACTTCACCTGTTCAACTGCTGATATGTTACAATCACCCTTACATTCTGTGTAGTGGCGGCCAAAACTCAGCGGTTATAGACAGCCTCTTCTCACTAGCGTTCCAAAAATCTAGTCTGATCTGATTAACATGGGCGCACTAATCGTCTTCTTCCTAACCGGGAGCTGCCACCGGCTCGTCTTCCACTAACTAACCGTCATTGCATTCAAAGGTGGCGTTTGCCTTAGTTTCCTGTCGTTCTTCAGCTTTAGCATATCTCAGTCCTCGACGATGGTTGCATCGGGGGCGTTGGTGTAGCCACTGTGTTCCATAAAAGGTTTAGAAATTCAAATTAATAAAGTCTTAATGATTTAGACAAATGATGCTCCATTTCTTTGTTGGTTCGGGCGTTCATTACACAAACATTCTGGTTCCCTAAATAGGTTATTTATTTGATTGATCGCCTATAAATGTACATTAAAATGAACTTGGAAATCTTCCCAATGTTCGCATGGTTCAGTTTGAGAACACTATCATTCCACTTTTACTTGACGAAAGGTTGGGTAAATTGCCCAACTACCCAACGAAGAGCTTATGCTCTAAAGTTTCCTCAATTGTTTGAAACTTGTCTCAAACGATATCCGTGGCCAACAAAACAGATATTGAAAACTCTATCGTCTCGTTAACTTTTCAGGAATTTCTTTAGACCCGGTCCACTGTAGAGGAACTTGCTATTTAGGACATTCAGGTACAGCTTAAGGAGAGTCAGACTTCACGTATATTCCTGTGTACGGATGGGGTGAAAACTCGTGCGTGTATGTGAAATCCAATCTGATTTAGCTGTATAACATACTTGGTAACTCGTTCCATGTTCTTCTCATCCTTGGATTCCCGAACAGCTCTCGAAAAACGCCCACCCCAGTTCACAGTCATGTTTTCTTGACAGCTCGATGACACGAGGGGCCATAAAAAGATTATTTTCCTGTGTTCATTACTGTCTAATTTTCCAACAACGCCACCAATCCGTCAAAGTGTTTTGTTTAGCGAAACAACAGCAACAAACAACCGCTTAGGTGTTTGGTCGATAGAGCCCGGTGGCGTGGTGCATTCGAGTGCGCCTTACGACCGGAGGAGATACATAGATGCACGGGTTCAATCCCCACCGTTACATATTTGCATTTATGGGATCGTTTTACGAAGTAATGCGAAAGTAATTCCGTTAACGTTAAATGTTGGCTGAGTGTCTGCCCCAAAAAATGTAGGTGTTTGATCTTTCTTTGGGTCTCTCTGTGGCCATCATTTCTCTATGTGTTCTCTCACATCTACTTTTGGCCAAACTCGTTCTCTCTCTCTCTCTATCTGTGTCACTTGTCATCTATGTCGTCTGTAGCCTGAGAAGTTGCGAGTAGAAGTTGATACGGCGTGGATGTGAAAGTTTCGCCAGCTCAATTTGGTCTGGGCGTGACTCGATCTGTCGCCACAACAACGACCCTGTTGTTGTCAGTGACGACGACAAAAAAGCACTCATATCGGCCACTGACTGGAACGACCTTTCTCTGGCACAACAACAGACGATGACTGAACTATTTCTCTCCTGTTGCGGCTGCTTCTGCCGCTATTGTGGCGGATGATCTCGAGTTCAATCCTTAGCTACGGATAGGCGGATACGGTCACCGTGGTACAGAGCTATTCTCTGCTCCGATTTCGAGCTCGGCCAGGGGGGCGGAGATGGGGGTGCGAAAACTGTCTCGCTGTACTCTATTTACAGCTTCCAAGAAGTCGCGCACGCTCGAAACGACGCTCACAGTGGTGTCAGCAGCAACGAGGCTGGGAAAAATAGCGAGGGCAGCCAGAGGCGCTAATAGGATAGGCACCGAGAAAACTGAGTCGTTTGAGGCGAGTCACCCCCCCCCCCCCTCTGTATATATATATATATATATATATATATATATATATATGTGTATATATATATATATATATATATACCTCATAGCCAATCGTGTCAGATCGCCATTGTTCCTTGCTTCAGATCGCCTCTCTCTGACCTCTGCTAGCCCGTATCGCAGACTGAGCGACGGGAATAGTTGATTAAGCGTCTAGCTGTTTGCCCAAAAGTGGAAAATAAACAGTGTCCCAGTTTATTTCAATGTAGTTTTCGTATTAGCCTATTAGAAAAAAAAAATATATATATATATATATATATATATATAAAAATTAATGTCTAACTATCCGAACTTGCTTGCTAGCCTGTCCTCGCATTATTCACACTGACAGCCTGCGGCGAAGAATCTTCTCAAGGGAACCATCTATAGAAGCGAGGGCATCTACGGCGTTCCTTCGTGTTATGTCAGAGAGAAGATAAGTATGTATTACTGCAAAAGGGAGAAGGGCAGGATATGTATCACTGCAGAAACGTCCGTTCTTGCTCCAGGCCGTTTTCCATCTAAAATAGTGAGTGGGTTGGGCCTATTTGGTTGGAAAGCCCGCTTTGGTTGGAAAGCTTTTTGCTAGATTTCCGATTCAACTGTTTGTATCGTAGGAACGTCCCGGGATGTTTGTTGCAAGCCAGGTCGTGAGACTCTTGTTCCGCATAGAACGCAATCATACTTCTGGCAAACGTTTTTGCCCAAACAGAGACCAACGCAAGCTTGAAAATGTGCCGCATCCAATTTTTGCCAAAAGTAACCCCTGTTACTAATGGTAACTTAATCTGACTTAAATTCAGTTACCATTGGTAAGCGGTGCTACTTTATATATATATATATATATATGATGGTACTTTCCTTTTTTCTTCGACACTCTTATACGGCAGTTGTCTGTATTATGCACTTACTTTTGGCTCAGATACTAAATGTAAGTATGCATACATGAACTGAGACGGGCGTTAGGTCAACTTTTAGCCAGAGCGTAGGAGCTTAAGTAAGGTTGTCCCTTTCACAGATCCACAGGCGACCGTCTTCCCTAGACGCAGTGGCCGCTAGCGAGGAAACATAAGATTCAGAACGAGATATATGGATTGTCTCATAGTGGGAAAACACAAGTACGATCGTAAGTGGAGGGGAGAGCGAAGAACGAAATGCATAGAGAGAGAGAGAGAGAGAGCAAGATAGTTAAATGTAGAGAAGCTAAAACAGGCGAATTATGATAAATTGTTGTAGTTATAATGCTTCTCATAGAAGTTGTAGCAGTTGTTGTAGCACGAGCTATGTGTATAGGATAGAACGATGGCGCTCTACCTCGAGGTATTCTATGCTAATGCTTATTAGCGTAGCTCTGACATCGTGCCGCCTAGTTAAGCACTGTACATCTTCTTAAGAAGCGAATACGGCGGCTAAGAAAATAAATGCCAACCGTAGTTAAGTAGACATGTGTGCGCTCTTCTGTTCCAAAAGTCGTTTTGACAAACGCAGCACTTGTGTCGGGCAAACTCGACCGCTTACGCTTGCAGTGTCTCTCTCATTAGTATTTGTGTGTACATAGAAATATGTGTGCGTAAATATATATATATATATATATAATTTTTTATAATAATAATTATATGGCGCCCACCGATATCTAGCTGTTATGCCTACTGTGCCTTATGTATGTGGCACCCTATGGCTTTTCGATGGCGTTTCCCTCGGCCACTGGCTGTGTAAACGGCGCGTCATTACAAAAAAATGGGAACACAGATTATTATTATTATTATTATTATTATTATTATTATTATTATTATTATTATTATATATGTATTACATGTTAAACAATGTTACAATTGTGAAGTTGAACGTATTATTGCCAATTCTTTAAATAATTATTTCACTTCATGGCGCCTAAAATAGATGCCGCGTTTCCTCTGCAAACGGCCAAAGACACGCTTGCCTCAAGAATTGACCCTCTCTTCGGTCGCTTGTGACCTCCTGAATTCGTGTACTCAAATCATTGAGAAATGCTTCGGTTCCCTTGCTGATCGGTCCTAGCGTCTCCATGGCAATAGGCACAAAAGTATATCTTGTTTCCAGTCCAGTGTATTTAACGCGTTTTCTGGCGTCCGCGTGCTTTGCCACCCACCCCGGCTCAACTGAGCTGTGGTGTAACTAGGAAGCCGCGGTGGTGCACCAAACCGTTGCATGCCAAGCAAGGGACTTCCCATGAGACCATAATGGTCACCCCATCAGGTCTTTCTTCGCCAGCGGTCACTAAACCTCTTGGTTTAAGTGTAGATGGTATACCGGCTTTCCTAAGAGACCTTATAATCACACTGTTTAGTTCAGCATGTCTGGATGATCTACCGGCGCTCTTCGGGCAACTCAGTAGGTGTAGACCACTGGAATCTACCATCTCTCCACACAGTTTGCACTGAAACGGCTCGCAGACGGGAGCGCCGATTCTAAGTTCTGACATCATACGTAAATGGTTGGGATCCAGCATGGGATTATTATTATTATTATTATTATTATTATTATTATATTATTATTATTATTATATTATTATATATATTATTATTATTATTATTATTTATATGTTAAACAATGTTACAGTTGTGAGGTCTGAACGTTTTATTGCAAAGTTTTTTAAATAATTAGTTCACTCCATGGCGCCTAAAATAGATGCCGCGTTCCTCTGCAAACGGCCAAGGACAACGCTTGCCTCAGGAATTGACCCTCTCTTCGGTCGTTCGTGACCTCCTGAATTCGCTTACTTAAGTCTTTGAGAAATGCTTCGGTTCCCTTGCTGATTGGTCCTAGTGTCTCCATGGCGATAGGCACAAATATATCTTGTTTCCAGTCCAGCATATTTAAACCGTTTTCTGGCGTCCGCGCCTGCTTTGCTACCCACCCCGGCTCAACAGAGCTGTGATGAAATAGGAAGCCGCGGTTGTGCACGAAACCGTTGCATCCCAAGCTAGGGTCTTTCCATGTGACCATAATGCAATGGTCACCCCATCAGGTCTTTCTTCGCCAGCGGACACTAAACCTCTCGGTTCAAGTGTGGATGGTATACCGGCTTTCCTAAGAGACTTTATGATCACACTGTTTAGTTCAGCATGTCTGGACGATCTACCGGCGCTCTTCGGGCAACTCAGTGGGTGTAGGCCACTGGAATCTACCATCTCCCCACACAGTTTGCACTGAAACGGCTCGCAGACGCTAGCGCCGATTCTAAGTGCTGACATCATGCGGAAAGAGTTGGAATCCAGCATGGTGCCGAGCTGAGGCGAGGGTAAGGCTTTAAGCCAACCTCCACTGAAGTTATCTTGTGCCGCTAAGAATACGGCGCGGTCTCTCTGGGAAACAAGCTCGTCTAAGATTTCTCTTCTCTTTTTTTTGCTTTTGAGCTTATCTAGGTTATATTGGCTAGGATATTCTTCTAAAGGGCCCGGGTCTAGCACGGTTCTAATAGTGTCCCGTGCTTTACTGGTTTCATATCTTATTTATGGTCGAACTGCCTCTTCCACTAACGAAGCTGCCACCGGACCAAATTGCACCAGTGAAGCAGCGTAGCAGACCGGAGCTAGGTCAGTGGCACTCCTTATTCCCAGACCACCTTCACGTATCGGAAGACTTAATCTCTGCCAGGTGTTCTCTTCTAAATTTACGTTTAGGACTTCACTAAGTAAGTCTCTGCTGACGTCATCATACGCCGTTAATTCTTCGGGGCACGTTAAAGCAGGGCATGCACGCAGTATATAGTTAAATCTTGAAGACTCTAGGCTATATCCCCAAATGCACAGCGCCGCCTGAGGATGCAAGCGTGTCAGTCGTGGACGGATTTTGGTAAGGGCTTCTTTTTTCACAGAGAGTGTATGCGAAATTCCGTCTTGCTTTACGGGGGCCCCCAAAACTTCTAAGTTGTTTAGCTCTACGCGCGTGATACCAGGGAGTATTTCTGTGATCTTCTGAATTGCTTCCTCCCTTTCCTGAAGTGAGCCCCCGACAGCAGTAATCTCACATTTTGCCGCATTCAGTGTCAGTCCCCCGTCTTCTTCAAACTGCAGTACTCTTCTTAAATCTGTTGCGATGATACTTGCAGGGCCGGCAAGCGTGGCGTCATCTAGATATCACACATTGAAAGGGCTCTGTAGTTGCGATACTAGATCTGATATACGGAGACTAAATAGAGCAGGTTCTAGCGGGTCACCCTGCTGAATGCCCGCTTCCGAACGCAACGTTGAAGTTGTGCCCCAAGTTGAGAGTGAAGGATCTCTGTAACTTTGCCAGACCATAGACAAAAGCTCTGGGCTTTTCTTCATCACTGCATCTAGTATCCGGTCTCTTCTTAACGTATTAAATGCATTGCAGAAATCAAGTTTCACCAGAGCCCTTACTTCGTCCTCAGTCTCTAAGAGGGCACGTGTAGCATGTACTAGTGCTTCTGCGCCGCCTTTAACAGCTACTCCGACCTGATGTGGCAGAATTGCTGACAAAATTGTCTCTTTATTTTTCGCCATTGCTATCTCTGCAGCAATCCTACGCAGAGTCAGTCCACAAGCTATGGGCCTTATTGAGTTGTCTTTTTTCTTAAGAGCTGTAAGATTTGCACCATAAAATACTGGTAGACAAAATTTAGGTAATGTGCCGTTTAACACTCTGCCCAAGAAAATGCTCAGATCATTCAGCAGGCATTCTGACGAAGGAACAGTTTGATCCAACATGTCACGCAGATGACGTGGGCGCAGTCCATCCAGTCCGGCTCCGCTTGCAACAGGGAATGAGCGAATTGCCTCTAAGATCGCCGAATTTTCGACGCTCTCGCAGTATCCAACTGTAGGTTGTTCGAAGGCTTCCAAGCGCTCCTGGCAGACGGCCGGTAGTGGCGGGTGTTTGTTTCTTAATTCACGCTCTGTGCGAGAGTTACGTGGTGCAAATGTGTCTGACGACAGCAGGGCTCTAGCGGCAGAGCGTTATTATTATTATTATTATTATTATTATTATTATTATTATTATTATTATTATTATTATTATTATTATTATTATTTTTATTATCATTATTATTATTATTATGTTTATTATTATTATTAAACAGCAATATCGCGGTGGTTGATAACGAGAAAAACGAGCATTACGTAAGAGCAGAAGGCCACGTGAAGACAGGCGCCAATAAATGTGACGGAGAAATAGTAACAGCTGTTTAATGTCGATATAGAATAGCATATCAGGTTCGCTTGGCCTCACGTCGACGCCGGAGAGGTCGTCCGTAGTCGACGCATTCTGCGCAGGTGTTCCCATGCTCAAATGCTGCAAACAGCGATGCAGATAGATCCTCACTGAACGCGCACAACCACACACACACACACCCACACATATAGCTGCGCACACAAATCAGCTTAACCCGATAGAGGCCATCCACCCTTGTTACGCAAAGGAAATGTCACCGAACTTTATCGGAAGTCTTATGTACGAACGCATTTGTACAAAATGAGGGGCCAGAGTAAGACCTGGGTGACACGCTGAGTCTACGGCAACAACAATAATAACAACGACAGCAGCAATAACAGCAACAACAACGACAACAACAACAACAAAAATACAGTAACAACATTCATAACAGCGACAACAGCAACAACAAAGAACAACGACCCCCACGATAGCAAGAACAACAACAACGACGAAAGCAACAACAATAACAAGAATGACAACAACAACAGCAACACAACAACAACAACAACAGCAACAGCAACACAACAACAACGGCATCAACAATAACAACGACAACAACGGCATCAACAAAAACAACAACAACGACAGCAACAGCAAGAACAACAACAACAACTTCAAACAGACAGGCACGTCGCTAGCCGCATGTTCGGTATGGTTCGTTGAAGGGTCGCCGTACGACTCAGTGGATGGAGTGGTGGGCCGGTCACTCAGTTGAGCAGATCTTCTCAAGCTTCGCCAGCTATGTACGTTCGTAAGGACGAACGGTCGGACGGATGGACTCGTTAAGCGCAAAGCCCATGTCCCTTACTTAGACGTCTCGTAGATTCGGATGAGGGGGGGGGGCTACTTTTGGGTTCGAGATGGCTGCTGCTGTTGCTGGAGTTGCAGCTGCCGGAGACGGAAGAGCGCCGGCTGCCATAGCCGCAGCAGCAGGAGCAGCAGTTCTCGTAGTGGGGGAACAGTCACAGCAGTTAGAATTGGTAGTAGGACCAGTAATAGTTAGTGGTTAGCGGCTAAAGTAGTGGATGTGTAGCCATGTCTGTGAAATTCGACGGATTAACCATAGGGCGGAGAGGCGGGTGCGCGGACGGGCGTTAGGGCAGGCAATGTCGCCGCGTAGACCGCGTCAGGCGGTGGTCGGCGATTTACTTTTTTTTGCTCTTTCTATTTATCCGTATCTATCTATGTGTCTGTCTGTCGATCTATCTATCTATCTGGGTATCTATCTATCTACTTCGAGGAGCCGCACAAGCTGCCGCTGGTTGGGGACGCCAACCGCTCGCTATACGACGATGAACGCAAACGAAACGGGACTCAAGCCGCTAAACACGCCGCTTGAGCTGGTTAACACCAGTTCAAGCGGCGTGTTTACTGGTAACGACGACGATGAAGAAGAAGAAGAAGAAGAAGAAGAAGAAAGACAAACCACAACAACAACGACGCCGGCAAAAACTATAACTTACATCGCAGTAACGACAACGACTTATATCAGCGACAACAGCAACAAACAACAACAACAACAACAACAACAACAACAACACAAACAACAACAACAACAACAACGACAACAACGACCACAACGACAACAACAACAACAACCACAACAACAAAATCTGTCAGGAGGGTGACATCGTCCACGACTTCTTGGCTCAGAGATACGACAACGACTCGCCTTAATCGGTCCGTGTGAAGGCAAACCGTCCACAACCTCTTCCTATTGCCTCAGCAACAAAAACAACAACATTACAATAGCAACTACACAACAACAACACCAACACTAACAAAAACGACGACAATGATACAACAACAACAAACCCCCTACCCAACCTCTTTACTTTAAGCTCTTGGTTTTGCTCATCCTTGTGCTGTCGCACAAAACGATAGAGCCGACGATTACCTGTTGACGATAACGCTATTGATAATCTCAGTCCGTCCCCTGCCTTATATATTTGCGTCTGTTTTTCTCTTTAGCTGTTTCTTATATATATATATATATATATATATATATATATATATATATATATTATAAACAACTTACTCTTACACCGGAACGCCAGCAATATCGCTCTACCTCTCATAGCCGCCCAGCCGAGGCAGTATCGGTCTCTTGTGCGGGCGACTGCTCTCGCTGCCGACGCCGCCGCCTGCCGAACAGAACAGATACCGAAAGCGTCGACTCTCCATACCGCTCCTGGTGGCTCCTTCGGCAAACAACAAGAAAAACGCGCGTTTGGCAACGGCGGCGCCGCGGCAATCGTTGTGCGTGTGATTAAAGTGGCCGACACGTCTATACACGTATACTGACGCTGTCGCTAGCCACGGACACAGGTCACCGGTCCGAATTTGGCCTGCCGAATCCCCGGTGGACTCGTGCAACCAACCTCTCTGCTCTGCTTTACCTGACGCGCCGCTGAGGTGGCTTCTCTAGCCGACGATGGACGCCAAGAGGTGGCGTCTTTGAGGCGAGCTCCGAGCGCGCGCGCGAGAGAGAGACTTATTAAGGCGTATTTGCGCCTTTCATCGTCTTTCCCTACATGGTGGCGGCTGTAGGACAGGCGCTCTGCTTCTGCGCGTAACAAATGGTAAGAATGCAATCAAACCGTTATTCCGTTAAACAGCTGCCATTAAAACGGCGCTCCGGGTGGTAGAGCTGCGAAAAAAAAGAGAACACAAAAAGTCGAAGAAAGAAGAACGCGACTGGCTAGTGTGTGTGTGTGAAATGGCTAAACTATTTTGTCTGCCTCTTTACCGGATATTTGACTTCGGATTGCACTTAATTCGCACGCGTATATATATATATATATATATATGCGTGTGTATCTACTTTGGCACACGTAGACTAAGGTCGCAGAGGTAATTACCGCAACAGGGTTTCATTGCCAACATCCAAGGGACACACAAACAACTCGACAGCGGATTATGTTGATTATCTCTTCGAAGTAAAGACGTCTTAAATAAGGTACCTTGGTTTGCTAGGACCAACAGTGCACGAAATGACTAAGCAGATAGCTTAAAACAATGCTAAAAATGATTTATTATGCTGGAATGAGATTGCATACTTTGTTTCAGATGAAAAGTTTTCTTTGTAAAAGTATCAAACGTAGACTTTCTGTAAGAAGGAAGTTTAGTTAGAGAAGCTCCCAACATTTGCACATACAGTGCAACAATCTTACGTCATCATCTGTGATATATGTAAAGACGAAATGCGAAGCATCGGTCACCCAACATTTTATTTGAAACTGTAAAACCGGATGAAATATAAGTTTATAATTGGAAATTTTAAGAGATAATAGGAATAGCTAAGAAATGACATGCATGGAAGCACTAATTGGAATATTTCTCAAATGCCGATTATTATTTCTTTTTAGGTAAGGATTTATACGTCACAGGAAATTCTTCTTAAATTTACTGAGAGACAATGTGTTATAAGTGGGCCTTTTCGCGCGTGCCAAGTAAACTCCTGCAAGAAGACAACGCATACACAAACCCAATAACCGATACATAAAGTATATTTAATATTATGAATAATGCATGTAGTTCTCTATATATAAAGAAATGACAGTAGGGAATGCTTCTTGACTGATCGAATTGAAGCATTGGTGTGTCAGTTGGACAAGGTGTCGTCCCAGATGTGGTCAAACTAGCGGTAACCTTTTTGAAAACATACATTTTCGGGAGCTAATTTTAAATTCTAGACTATCCTCCGACTTAAACGCGCTTGGGGTCGCAGTAAAGCGTATCTTTATGTGCTGAGGGGCGGCCATGTTAAGATATGTTGAATCTCCCCAAGAGTCCTTATGGTGGCGTGTCGGCTGACTCTCGGCGATATAGTTTATCATCTATTCTCGATGAGCACCACTCAAAGAAATTCGATCAACAATAGGAATCGAACCGGCGACACTCCGATAGATAACAACCCATGACGAGCGCATTAGCCCACCCCTAGACCACCCCGCAAAAGAGGTTTCCTATCAGGGCGGTACCCGCCTCACCAGAGTACCCCGGCAGGTAGACACGCTGTGCTTTGTAAGCCAAATAAACTGGCAATAGCGTCTACGATTGATACAGATGGTTCTAACAAAGTTTTGGCTATTCCCCGGTTTGTTCAATCGGAATTTTTCTACCTTTCTCAGCGATCTGCTGCCAATAATTCACAAGGAACACAACACGGTCGGCACACAAAATACTTGACGATATCTTCATGTACAGTCGTGACAAGTTAGAGTTGCAGCGAAACATACGTACCCTGGGGGGTACTACGAGAACAACGGCCTTAAGATTAA
>QVRM01004446.1:0-38633 GCA_003439945.1 Dermanyssus gallinae
CATTGGCTGCGCGGCTTCAAATACCGCCGTATTCTTGAATCGTGATGCGAAGCTTCTAGACTTAAACAGACATTTAAAATGGTAATTAGAGGTCCTGAAATCGATCAAGGTGCTAGCTGTAACAATTTTGTAGATACACCTATGACATCTCGACTCCAGTTTGCCTTCAAACGAAGAAGGATACCAAAAGCCTGGAACAGAACAGCAGAGATGGAAATACATTATTCCTTCCCGTATCTTTTTTTTACGCTCTGACAACCACATTTTAGACGCTCGTAATGGGCCAAGTTGACTGTGGCACGATATCGTCTAAATGCATCTATCGTCATTGCGTTCTCGTACTGGAATTATATAGGCTTCTCCAGCAGAGTAGCAGCAGGGCAATGACAACCCACGTCCAACAAATTCAACCAGCACGGCCGGGGCTCGAACTAGCGATGTTTTGCTAACCGTGGTTGCCATGGCAACGCCCCGTTTCGAACGGTGCGTTAGCCGCCTAAGCCACCGCCACTACAAGCCTCACCAAGCAAAGTTCCTTATATATCTACACTTCTTGGAGGTAAGCCACGCAATGTTACCTAACGTGGCAAAGTGATGGTTAGCTCGTCTGTAATTTTACCAGGGTCTTCCAATGTTTTATCCTCTTCAGTCTGCCATAATCAGTGGTGAAATTCCAGCGTTGAGAAAGTCATCAAACAAAGACTTCAAAAACGATTGCAACTAAAAGAGAGAAATACTACACCCTCCCGCCGGCCCGCGGATTTAATACGCGCGAGCCTTTGACGGGAGTGCCCGCCAGCCCGAATAGACAGGCCAGCAGGCTCCCCCCACCCTCCCCCTATCGAGGGTCGGAATGGGGTACCACCCTACTCCACCGTACCGATTAGACGCGTTTCACCTCGCGATTCCGCGTACACACCAGAATATTACGCGCCCCCCCCGAAGGGGAGTTTGAACCCACTCAGCGCAGGGGGTTCCCCGTGATTACGGGGCCAGAATGCAAACAAAGAATGCTGTCCTTGCAGCGCGGGTGCATTGAGGTAGCAGCGGCGACGACACTTGTTTAAACTAAGCTTGGTTTTCGAATCCACCGAATGTGTCCTACGATGTCTGCGGCTTATCTTATCAACCCTGAAACACAGCCGTTGTGTACCTGTAGATAAAAGAAATTGAAACATCTTGCATAAACTATCAGAAGCTGGAGAGTCCACAAATCAAAAAGACTATTCGTATACGAAAAGCAGAATTTACTTACGCGTCGAATGCCGAGTTGACGTCGACTGCATTATAAACCGCTAACCTCGAGACATCACGTAAGCGGCAGGAACATATCAATGTTAGCCTTCTTGCGACATCCGCTTGGGTTTGGGGCAACTCGGCCAACGGCTTAGCAGCCACGGAGCTGTCAGAAATAACTATGTGACCTAGTATGATCAGAGAAAAGCAGAGCTCTAGATCCGCAGCTTATCTTGTAATACATTTTAGGCAATTAGAAACAGCAGTGTGGTATATGCGGGTCTGGCAAAGCGATCCACTACAGGTAGAAGTCTTTACCGGAAAAGAATATTGTATAATCGCTAGACCGCGGGACCGGAGAAGGTTTAACATTTGCATCGCCCATAACAATGACAAGGGTATAATTACATTTTGGTAAAATATCGTTTGGTGTGTGCCCACAAGGCATATGGCTGGTACAACATCCTAGAATAAAAAATTCAAGACCATCCCGTTTTTTATTGCAAACGTACCACCTGGACTATATCATCAGGACTGCAAACAGGTGCAATATGTAGAATACTGCAGGTGGAACGCACAGAGATGTTGACACCGCTGCCTAATCTCTCCAGGCTTCTATTTTGACGCAACTAATGTGAAACCACTTATGGTGCGAGATGCTTAATCGCAATAATTTAGCCACGTTTCGCTCACCACTGCCGCATTAAATAGGGTTCTCTCTGTTCCTCTAAAAATCTTTAATAACTTTATTTGACCGGATTCTTTTCACCCTCCAGTGCCCGCGCTTAGGTGAATAAAAGCTAAGCTACTGGCCCAAGTTGACATGGCTTCACATTTCGCGTGCAGTTTTGATTAATATAATTTACACGATGCATTAGTAGAAACAGATGGTTGAAGGAACACTAAGATGACGAGCATCCGGTAATACGAGATCTTAGGGTAACATCGGGGTGAGAACCTTAATCAGTTCCGTAGACGTATTGCAGCTTTTGAGGTGAGATGTAATGCCAACGTAATACCGAGCCTGGGGGGGTGGGGAGGAATCCGGTTTAGTGGGTTTGCGAGTCTCACACTAGTCACGCAGGCTGCTAGTGGCGCATGTGCATCATGCATTACCGAAACCCTCCCAGAACAAAAAAAAAAAAAAGCTTTTGAGGTAGTTCTTAGTATTCCAGATTTTCTCACATCATCTCTTTCTCTCTTTTTTTACAATACTCAAAAATCTGGAGTCACGTCCCTTTAGTTTACGAGTGGCAGAGATGCGTGATGACTTTATTAGACGGGTCTTGCAAAGAGGGCTCGTAGCAAACTTCTTCACGGTGCGAATCTGCTTCTTAGGAGGGTGCTGATCCCGGCAGGTTTACACGAACGCTAGAGCCAGCGAGGTTTCCACGACCCGTGATCTCACCACATAGTATACCGCACCATCTCCAGGTATGTGGAGATGATTATACCGCACCATCTCCAGGTAGGTGGAGATGATGCGGATAATTCAAACGAGGAACTTGGAGTGGATGAGGAGTCGTGTGTAACAGCCTGCTGCGACGACTCAAACTGGCATCTTGTAACAATCGACACTCCTTCAGGGCTTTGCGCCTCTCTGTTTTACATAGTCGGATAGGGCAGACGGCGAGACGACGCAAAGGGACCCTGCAGTTACACACATTGCCTGCTGCATACAGTTTAGAGAGATGTGACCAGCTTGGCCATATATTTACACATAACTTCATTATGGCAATATTTTGCAATGTAACCTAGTCTCAAACCTTGTAGCAGGAGGGGGTTACCACATGCATAGTGTCTTCATGCTATCTAAAAGCGACGCGTCAGTCCCTGAACCCTTTTAAGCTAAAGCAAGGCCCTCTCAGTAAGGATCGATAGCCAAACAATTCTGTTTCTCTTTATAATGTTCTCTCTTCTAGCCGAGACGACACCAACCCTCCTAAGACCAGAAAGAATGTATTCACCAGTAAAATTTATCAGCTCCGTTTATTCTGGCTCATCAGTTTATTATTCCAGACGTAGATAATGCTAGCTTTCGACTCCAGTTTAGCAAGCAGGAATAGACTGTGCACATCACTGCGCAATAAGAGTAGTTCACCATTGAACGGCTCACCTTGAAGAAACAGTCGCCCCATTAATTGTTTTATTGTTATATATATATATATTTATATATATATTATACAACATCCGTTGTAATGTATATATATATATATATATATAGATATAATATATACACATTTACACGGTATGTTGCTTCATACATTTACAAATATTTGCAGAAAGTCTATAGTAATTTAAACCTACTACAGTTACCCTTGTGTTGGTAAAAAGTTGCAGCCGGAATAACATTACTTGTGTTTACCTCTATGCGAGAGTCAATTTAGGAAGACTATTGTACCCATTATTGACGGGGTAATAGGTGTGACTTTAAATTCTCCTTGAAGTTGTTTAAAGATTTTAAACAACGCAGGCTAACCGGAAGAGTTTTCCACTTTCTGACAGCTCGCACGCCAAAAGCTTGGCTGCCCTTGCTGCTTCGATGCATGCGGATCTTCAGTGTGACCGTGCTAGATGCCCTGGTCTCTCTCGCCCCTCCAAGGCGATATGCCCTGGTCTCTCTCGCCCCTCCAAGGCGATATGCCCTGGTCTCTCTCGCCCCTCCAAGGCGATTAAGTTCTAGTATCTTCGGCCCAATCCCATGGATATTCTTAAAAATGACTACCAAGGTTTAATAGCGCATGGTATTTTCTATATATATATATATATATATATTATATATATATTATACAGGGTCTGTCATAACCGTATGAACTTATTTCAAGGTTCGGTAAACCCGGCAAGAAAATTTGTCCCAATTGAACGTGGGGTGGAAACGTCTTGTTTAGAAGTGAAAATGATATTTATCAAAGTAGTTTATTCTGCCTTTTCCCCTACATAGTCGTGTAAAATCTACGTTTGCGGAAGAACCAGTCAACGTCATTAAGAAACCGATCATACCAGCGTGTTCGGCAAAATTCTGTATAATCTGAGTTACACTCGACGCAAGCTAGCAAAAGGTGAATAGCCGGATTGAGGAAATTATAAAACGTCAATATGTTTTTTTTGAACAAGGTCATTTATTTAATATATACACATTCACAACGGTTTGTTGTTTCATACATTTACAAATATTTGCAAGAAGTCTATGTAATTTAAACCTACTACAGTTACCATTGTGATGGTGAAAAGTTGCAGCCGGAATAAAATTACTTGTGTTTACCTCTATGCGAGAGTCAATTTAAGAAACTAGTGTACCCATTATTGACGGGGTAATAGGTGTGACTTTAAGTTCTCCTTGAAGTTGTTTAAAGATTTCAGACAACGCAAGCTACCGGAAGAGTGTTCCGAACTCTCTGACAGCTCCCCAAACGCTTGGCTGCCCTTGCTGCTTCGATGCATGCGGATCTTCAGGGTGGACCGTGCTAGATGCCCTGGTCTCTCTCGCCCCTCCAAGGCGACCAAGTTCTAGTATCTTCGGCCCAATCATATGATATTCTTAAAAATCACTACCGAGATTAACTAGCGCATGGTATTTTCTTATATCTAATATATTGTGTTGTTTTCTTTCTAGACTGCCGATGCCCAAACATACGAAGAAAGCGCCGCTGTGCTATACTCAGTCGCTCTGCCTAACCCTCACTGCAGGCAGTCTAGAATTCCGATCCGTACGTAAGGTAACTCAAGAAAAGGCGTGTAGAGCAGCTTGCTTGAGATGCTCCAATTTTGGTTCTTGATGTATTCTAATGAGTTTGTGATGAGAGCAATTCGAACGGATAAGGTCCTCTACATGCGGATTGCCAGAGAGTTTTGCATCTACTGTTACACCCAGGACCCTTACACAGTCGCTGGGTTGTATCAGTTGGCCAATTATGATTACAGGTGGCATTCGAGGAATGGCGTTACCCTGTCCGAAGACCACCACTTGAGTTTTCTTCTTGCATGCAGGGTAAAACACCTCACTGGACGGTAGTTTGACGGGTCGCTCATACTACCACCTTTGTGGATCGGTACACTCTGGCGACTTTAAGCGGCTAGGATACGCTGCTTCTTCAATCATGGCATTAAATTATGTGTTTCAGGGGTCTTACGTGTGCTGGATCCCCAGTCCCACTAAGTAAAGCTAACACTTGTAGTTTCGTCACCCTTTTTAAAACTGAATATCGTCGCGGTGTGTTCTGGTAGATTTTCTTTAATAATACGCTCATTCATGGATTATTTGGCAAGGATGAGGCAACACTACTTGATTCTCGCGCGGGTGAGTAAATACTGGTCGCAGGAGAGATATGCACGGTGCCCTGCTGTGAATGTCTCTGGCTATGCGCCAGGCGTACATATATCATGCGCTTCGTTCTTGCAGCGCATCAAGTCCACATTCATATTTGGGTTCTGCAATGCTCGGCAGTACTTCAATAGTGATCAATAAGGTTCACACCGGCAAATTTAGCTAGATCTCGTTTGCGCTTATTCCTAAGTGTGTCATCGGGAAACCGTATCGTTTGGGTCGAGGTCGCATCAGCCGCGGAATAATCTCCCTTAATAATTTCATTGCAAATCTTCAGTCATACCTTGTATTTACACAATGGCAAAATGCCATACGGGTGAGGCGTAGCGTACGATTGTCTTAATACAGCTTTTCCTTAATACTGTAACGTTGTTCTGTTACGCTAAGTTAACTGGGGAATGTAGACCAGCCGGGTGGTTACTACAACACGAGGGACTTAGATGCGACGAATGACAACATGCAGTGTAAGGTCTAGCGTAGCGCGGTCGAGTAGCGGATGGCCACTAAGCCTGCTTCTCGGACTATTATTCACTCAAGGGGACGCCGTAGCGTTCGTGTACTCTTCGCTGATTGGTCGGTTCAACACTAAGCATTAATACAGCATGCGTTGTCTCCAGTGGTGCCGCCGCCGCCGCCGCTGCGGGTCAGGTACGTAGGTCGGACGACGATAGCGACGATGTTAGAGCTGTGACGCCACGAGTCGGCGGTGCACCTTGTGGCCCGCGTGGTTGGACTATCGATTTTTTTTATTTATTGAATCAGAATCTAGGATGAGGGGACAAGGTTGTGTTGGGGGCTTTTTGGATCTAATAAGCTTATGTTATGGTCAATAGCGATACCTTGTACAAGTATATGGCAGAAGAAGGATTTGAAGCAAGTTGGATAGGCTTATTAGAGGATATTAATAGGGAAAAGTACAGTAATGATTAACCGAAAGAGGGAGAATCAAGTGAATATGGGGTTGCTAAAGGAAGTGAGACAGGGAATTTTATTATTATTATTATTATTATTATTATTATTATTATTATTATTATTATTATTATTATTATTATTATTATTATTATTATTTTATTCACGTGTATATAATGCTTCACGACGTTCTAATATACATATATAGAAGAATTGCGAGAAAAGTGACGTCAACGTCATTAAGAAACCGATCATACCAGCGTGTTCGGCAAAATTCTGTATAATCTGAGTTACCTCGACGCAAGCTAGCAAAAGGTGAATAGCCGGATTGAGGAAATTATAAACGTCAATATGTTTTTTTTGAACAAGGTCATTTATTTAATATATACACATTCACAACGGTTTGTTGTTTCATACATTTACAAATATTTGCAAGAAGTCTATAGTAATTTAAACCTACTACAGTTACCATTGTGATGGTGAAAAGTTGCAAGCCGGAATAAATTACTTGTGTTTACCTCTATGCGAGAGTCAATTTAAGAAAACTAGTGTACCCATTATTGACGGGGTAATAGGTGTGACTTTAAGTTCTCCTTGAAGTTGTTTAAAGATTTCAGACAACGCAAGCTAACCGGAAGAGTGTTCCACTCTCTGACGGCTCGCACGCTTGGCTGCCCTTGCTGCTTCGATGCATGCGGATCTTCAGGGTGACCGTGCTAGATGCCCTGGTCTCTCTCGCCCCTCCAAGGCGACCAAGTTCTAGTATCTTCGGCCCAATCATATGGATATTCTTAAAAATCACTACCGAGATTAACTAGCGCATGGTATTTTCTATATCTAATATATTGTGTTGTTTTCTTTCTAGACTGGCCGATGCCCAAACATACGAAGAAAGCGCCGCTGTGCTATACTCAGTCGCTCTGCCTAACCCTCACTGCAGGCAGTCTAGAATTCCGATCCGTACGTAAGGTAACTCAAGAAAAAGGCGTTGTAGAGCAGCTTGCTTGAAGATGCTCCAATTTGGTTCTTGATGTATTCTAATGAGTTTGTGATGAGAGCAATTCGACGGATAAGGGTCTCTACATGCGGATTGCCAGAGAGTTTTGCATCTACTGTTACACCCAGGACCCTTACACAGTCGCTGGGTTTGTATCAGTTGGCCAATTATGATTACAGGTGGCATTCGAGGAATGGCGTTACCCTGTCTGAAGACCACCACTTGAGTTTTCTTTGCATGCAGGTAAAACACTCACTGGACGGTAGTTTGACGGGTCGCTCATACTACCACCTTTGTGGATCGGTACCACTCTGGCGACTTTAAGCGGCTAGGATACGCTGCTTCTTCAATCATGGCATTAATTATGTGTTTCAGGGGTCTTACGTGTGCTGGATCCCCAGTCCCACTAAGTAAAGCTACACTTGTAGTTTCGTCACCTTTTTAAAACTGAATATCGTCGCGGTGTGTTTCTGGTAGATTTTCTTTAATAATACGCTCATTCATGGGATTATTTGGCAAGGATGAGGCAACACTACTTGATTCTCGCGCGGGTGAGTAAATACTGGTCGCAGGAGAGATATGCACGGTTGCCCTTGCTGTGAATGTCTCTGGCTATGCGCCAGGCGTACATATTATTCATGCGCTTCGTTCTTGCAGCGCATCAAGTCACATTCATTATTTGGGTTCTGCAACTGCTCGGCAGTACTTCAATAGTGATCAATAAGGTTCACACCGGCAAATTTAGCTAGATCTCGTTTGCGCTTATTCCTAAGTGTGTTTCATCGGGAAAACCGTATCGTTTGGGTCGAGGTCGCATCAGCCGCGGAATAATCTCCTTAATAATTTCCATTGCAAATCTTCAGTCATACCTATGTATTTACACAATGCAAATGCCATACGGGTGAGCGTAGCGTACGATTGTTCTTAATACAGCTTTTCCTTAATACTGTAACGTTGTTCTGTTACGCTAAGTTAACTGGGGAATGTAGACTCAGCCGGGTGGTTACTACAACACGAGGGACTTAGATGCGACGAATGACAACATGCAGTGTAAGGTCTAGCGTAGCGCGGTCGAGTAGCGGATGGCCACTAAGCCTGCTTCTCGGACTATTTATTCACTCAAGGGGACGCCGTAGCGTTCGTGTACTCTCGCTGATTGGTCGGTTCAAACTAAGCATTAATACAGCATGCGTTGTCTCCAGTGGTGCCCGCCGCCGCCGCCGCTGCGGGTCAGGTACGTAGGTCGGACGACGATAGCGACGATGTTAGAGCTGTGACGCCACGAGTCGGCGGTGCACCTTGTGGCCGCGTGGTTGGACTATCGATTTTTTTATTTATTGAATCAGAATCTAGGATGAGGGGACAAGGTTGTGTGGGGGCTTTTTGGATCTAATAAAGCTTATGTTATGGTCAATAGCGATACCTTGTACAAGTATATGGCAGAAGAAGGATTTGAAGCAAGTTGGATAGGCTTATTAGAGGATATTAATAGGGAAAAGTACAGTAATGATTAACCGAAAAGAGGGAGAATCAAGTGAATATGGTGTTGCTAAAGGAGTGAGACAGGGATTATTATTATTATTATTATTATTATTTTATTTCACGTGTATATAATGCTTCACGACGTTCTAATATACATATATAGAAAGAATTGCGAGAAAAGTGAATAACACAGGATTAGGGTGGCAGATCGGTGAAAGGGAAACATTTATTAGAGTACCTCTTTTGTTGTTTGCAGATAATATGGCTATTTTAGGAAGGGACGTAGGAGAGGTTCAAGGAATGCTTGATGCCTGTGGGTGGGCAGCAGATGAACTAGATGAACGAAAAGAAGAGCGCTATTTTAGCATTTTCGGGAATTACATTGGAGCTGAAGCTAAGGTTACAGGGAAAGGAGATAGGGTATCGAGAGCAATATAAATACTTAGGTGTAACTATAGCGCCAATGGAAGCATTGTTGAAAGAGGAAGAAACGTTAGTAGTAAAGAAAGCAGACAGGGGTAGGAACTCGGTAAGGTGCAAAAGTCTATGGGGGTTCAATAGATATGCGGTTACAAGGGACATTTGGAAGGCACTGTATGTGCCAGGGCTGACATTTGGAAACGCTGTTCTAGTGCATAGCTCGAATTTATGGAGGAAATTAGAAGGGATTCAGAGAGAAGTAATTAGATTTTCATTGGAGTGCCGTTTCAATTGTAGCAGAGAGTTTCTTGAAGAGGAGGGGGTATGTCAAAATTTATCGAAAGAGAACTCCAAAGTAAGCTGATATATTGTAGTAGAATAAGGACATTAAATAGCGAACGATGGGTTAAAAAGATACAGTGGGTAAAAATGGCACTGGGAGTAAAAACAAAATGGGACAGGAGGGTGGAATTTGCGGCAAGACAGATAGGACTCAGCAGTAAACAATGGACAAACACTGCTATGTCCAGTAGGCAAATTAAAAGTAGAGTAAAGGTAGCATACACACAAAAGTGGCGGACAGCACTTATGCAGAAAACTAGTTTAAAGGAAGTATACGGGAATATGAAATCAGAAAGGGGTGGAGTAGCATGGTTATATGATAATACAAGAGGAAGCGGGCTGTTAGCGGACGCGAGAGCCGGTATGTTAGACACGAGGGTACAACGAAACCGGTACGAGGAATTAGAAACAACGGTGTGTCGGATATGCGGTAAGGGAGAAGAAACGGTAGATCATCTGTTTAGGGAGTGTGAACAACTGGGAGGGACTAGGGATATAGAATTAGGGGAGGCGCTAGGATTAGGCAAGGATGCAGAAAAGGCACAGGTAGAGGTTACGAAACAGAGACTATCGCGATGGAAGGTGCTCAACAAATAAGGGCAAAAAACAGGGGACTACAATATAGGTAATTAATAGCTGCAGCGTTATGCGCTCCTGACATAAAAGGGAGATTTGTGTACACACACTTATCAAGCGAATAAACCAATCAATCAAATCAATCATCGCTATACTGGCCAACAGGCAGCTTCGTTACACTGCCCCCCCTTTTTTTGTGTTCTCACTCTGAATTGGCTCGTCCCGAGCCGACTGCGGCAGTGCGTCTCTGGTTATGGAACGTACGAAATCTTGCGTCCATGTCGGGGGTTGACGTGAGCGGCTGGGTCGGTTCGATGGTGGTCGTTGATTCGAAGGGGTCGGTATTTTGCGAATGTGGTTGGTGGTTGGACGATCTCTTACGTCGGGCGTCACTCGGGTGGTTTGGGCCGTAGGTTTGGATGTACGGTCTGATTCTGGATACGTGGACGGTGAAGTCGGTTGGTTGTACTTGGTTGGACGGTGAGGTCCAGTACGGCGAGGTCGGTTGGTTGTACTTGGTTGGACGGTGAGGTTGATTGGGTGTACTTTGTTAAAGTGAGGTCGGTTGGCCGCATGGTGAGGTCGGTTCGTTGCACAGTGAGGATGCCCGGACGAATAGTGCCGGTGGACGGCGAATGATTCAATTGTGTCTATCTCTGTGCAACTCACCCGGGCGATTTGTACGCTCTTAAACCGGGCATGGATGAGCGCTGGTCGTGGCCGTGTTTAGGTCTTGTTCTGCGCAACTTACCCGGGCAACTTGTTCGCTTTTAAACCAACCGGGCAGGGCTAAACGTTGATCGTGGTCGTGATCCTGTTTTGGTCTTGTGTCAGTGGTGGTCTTGGGGTCGGGTTGGCAGATGAGGACTGATTAGACGGATTGATGCTCACGGTGTGCTGGTCGTTGCTAATGGTCGGTTGTTGTTCGGTCGTGGTCGGTCGTTGTTCGGTCGTTGTTCGGTCACGGTCGGTCGTTGTTTGGTCGAGGTCGGTCACGGCCGGTCGTTGAGGTCCGTGCGTCGTGTGGTCACTGCATCGTCCGTCGTCATCTCGATTGGTTCGCCGCCCTTCTGGTAGTGGTGGTAACCGTAGCATCTCCGCCAAATGTAACGTTGTTCTGTTACGCTAAGTTAACTGGGGAATGTAGACTCAGCCGGGCGGTTACTACAACACGAGAGACTTAGATGCGGCGAATGACAGACAACACGCAGTGTGAGGTCTAGCGCGTAGCGCGGCCAAGTAACGGATGCCCATTAAGCCATGCTTCTCGGACTATTTATTCGCTCAAGGGGACGCCGTAGCGATCGTGTACTCTTCGCTGATTGGTCGGTTCAGACTAAGCATTAATACAGGGTCAGGCACGTAGATCGGACGACGATGACGACGATGTTAGAGCTGTGACGCCACGAGTCGGTGGTGCACCTTGTGGAAGCGTGGTTGGACTATCATCGCTATACTGACCAATATGCAGCCTCGTTACAATACAGCAACGGTATCACAAGTATAAATGCTGTTTTGACTAGTTCTTTGATGTGCGCAGTGAGAGAAAGTGAGGTCCGTCGAAATGAAGACGTCAAGACCCCGCGTCACATCGGTAGTTTGGCTGTTTTGACTTATGAAGTAAGTGAATTAGCTCAAAGAAGCCGTATTTTACAACGAGACCCTTATGAGCGCAAAGCTGCATACCGTTGTTGTCAATGCACCACCGGCTGGCACCGTCCACAGCAGCCTGCAGAACATACAACATACCAATCAATTGCGGCTGCTTTGATGATCACCCACAATCACCCGTTTTTAATCATGTGGATTAATTCGAATTCTTCGAAGCTCGAGGCTCCGAGATGTTTTCATTACAAGCTCAATCGCATTGCTTGCTATGGGGGCAACTTTCAGGGCAAACGAGACTTCAAAGCCGTCTGCAGTGAAAGGAGTTGGGGCTCATTAATTGAGTGTATTGCAATGAACGCCTTACGGACCCTTTCCTTTATGTGCCTGGAGAACGAGATGCCGTTTGGCCACGTTCCAAGCTCCAAAATTAAAAATTGTTGACAAATTCTACAGGTGGCCAAAAGCTATACGTTATCAACCATTATAAAGCGTCGTCCACGACAGAACTTAGTTGCTTTTGACTTCGAAATATTTCTTTCCAGCGAAGTATCTGTCGAAAACCTTCCAACAGTAGCCAACACTTACTGAATATAGAGGCGACTCTTAGAGAAGAACATAACATCATTATGTTTGTGTGAATAACAACAACTGGCATATGTGTTGTACTTATGAATGCCTCTGCTTCACAGTCGCCTGCAAAGCACTGATGATTGCATAAAATAAAACTGGACTAAGGTTATCGTCCTGTGCGACACCTGTTGTCTTTGTAAATGTAGGTGTCCGGCAACTTCAATAAGTCGGTATATTCTTTTTGTCCAGGTACATATTTATTAAGCAAGTGGTCGCTAGCGATTCCGACTGCTTGATATCGTCATATCCCATTCATTTAGAGTGCAAGATCGCAATCGTTACTTAATTTAAAGTGAAGGATTTCTCGCTGTTAGCCATTTCACTGTGCAGGCACAAAGCCAGTCTTTAAGCATTTCGTATGGCATCGTGTCCGCTGACGAGAACATATGTCTTAAATGCTGGAGAAAATCCATGGACGAAAGAGGGCATTCAATCCCCCCTTTGTTTGACGATTCCATTTGCAATTCCGGTACTCTGTTGTATGAACCGTGTTTTGCTTTTTGCGGGTTTCAGTATATACGAGCTAGGCTATTTTTAGGGTATTAGCTTACCACCAAACTCTACACTGTTGTAGAAATCAGCTCTCTAGAAACGTTCCGACATATTTTCTTTTTGCTGCTTGCCTTGAATAGCAAGGTTACCGGCAGGCCGAATTTAAATGTATTGCAAGTAGGCATTGCACCAGCCAAGATTAGTCATTTGCTTTGACAACCACACAGCTGCCTTCACACCAGTTTAGTCAAAACAGCTCCTAAATGTTGATTATTACAGACCGATACTCCACCGCTAGGCCAGGTTTGAAGAACGATAATATTGAACCTATTCATTTCCGATGGTACCAGAAGTTGTAAGTCCTCACTAATGCCCTCGATGCTCTACTAGAGAAATTTGAGTTTAGTCTTATCGCAGTAGTCGACTTGAGCTCGTATTTGAAGCGAATGGTTTGCTCACGACGACATTAAATGGGAACTTACCTTCGCTGCGATATGTTCGGATATATTAGCTGCATCTTATAAAGGTTTCAAACCCCATAGACGTCCCGTTGTGTGCCTGAAACAGTCCAGTTAGTGTGTACTGTGTGTCGCTGGGTCGATTGTTGCACATGCGATGGCACAGGCTTCTGTCCGCCAAGTTGCTTCGGTTGGTGCGGTAATTGTCTATCCCGCACTCGAGATAACTTAATTGCTTTTGACTTCGAAATATTTATTTCGAAGTCTGAATATTGTTTGTCTGTGCCAGGTTTGGTAGCAGTCAGTCTAATATGGCATTTCATGTGGGCCTTCTTGATTGGGCGGTCTGAATATTTGGATTAAAAACCTGTCATACTACCACAATTGTTGTGGATTTCACTACGCAAGTTTTCGATGGTAGAGTCGCCTATACATTTTTCGGTAAATAAAGGCGCGTTCTATTCTGTTCTAAATAGAACCCTTGCTTTGCCCGATAGTTGGTTAGCATTCCCGTTGACCCGTGTAAGTGTCGTTCACACTTCGTGAGAACTGGTGCAGATCGCGAACGTAGTATTTCGAACTGCGACTCGCAGGGTTTTTGGAGATAATTCATCTGATGCTTAAGCCATGCAACTCTGGAAAAATACAAGAAGAGAGCAATCATCTTGCTAAGCGGCGCTGTAATTTCAATGGACGCTAACTTCAAAATTGGAACATCAAGTTCGCGTGCTAATCGGGCGGCAATTAGGCCCGCTACTATAGAAGTGACATATATTGCCCCATCAGGCTTGCTTTGCCTGCGTGGTCATTATCGTTTAGATCTCAATATCGCTTCGCTGTGTATGGAAGATGCTTTTGCAGTTAGCACGTACACAGAAACTTGTTTCCTCTCTTGTGATGGTCTTGCAGACTGAACAGTTTAGAGCGACAGCCATAATAGTCGTTAGCCCTCCGTCGTTAGTTGTGCGACAATAAACAAATATAATTACGATGATTAAAACTATTTAAACATAATTTGAAAATCGGAGAATCGGTGGCATAAGCGTGCCTTGGGACTCGGGGACGAGTCGGAGTGTTCCCACCTTATATGTACACGGTACCATCAGCTGGCACCGCGCGCTAGTAGAACACAAAGCAGTGCAAAATGTAAACAAGCTTCACGACACCACGCGCACTAAGAAGAAACACGAATCTGTGTAGAGAACAAGAGTGACACTTATACGATAAATAAACTAGGTCAAGAGGTGAGAGGGACAAGCGAAAGGTGCGGCGTGGTTCGTAGTGCTAACCGAGATCGGACCGAATACCCACTCGCAAACCAGCAGTCAACGGAAGTGGTTAGCTCTATAAGGTAGCCGCGGGATATCTCGCCTCCGGGGAGATACCCAAACCCCAGTACGTACCACCTTCGCATGGCTACCTCGGATCCTCGTGATCCACCCCCAGATCTAATTGTTGTCAATTAGTAATAAGCGTTAGGTACGTAACATTTTGGTGTCAGAAGATTATGAAGGACTCGCACTCTCGGCGCAGTCAGCATCGCAATTTGTGACTTTGCAACTCAGCAGCGTTTCAAGCCACACCCAGAACAGGTTATCGGCCTCTATTTAAAGGCTCACATAGTCGTCGTAAAGACTGTGGCTATATAGATTGATCTATAGGCAATATAGATTCGATGGTCTTGATATAGTCCACGAATTGCAAGGTTTCATCTCTAAAGGTGCAAGTAACGACGCTCCCCCACCCCCATCCTCCCCTGCACTTCCAGCCTTCACCCACGACAATTCACACAAGATTCCGAAGTTCGCAGGGGATGTTAAGCGCTTCAAGGAGTGGTGGGAGTTTTTCGCACTCTACGCACACGAAACCCACATTTCACGGACATCGAGAAGTTTAAACACCTACGCGACACACTCGTCGGTCCAGCCGCACGAGAGATATCGCATCTGGGCTTCTCCGCTACGCAGTACAGCACAGCGCTCGACATCATCCGGAGGCAATTTGGACAAGTGAAGACGGCAGAAGAAGATCACATCAGGGAGATTCGTCGTCTATGCTCCTCGTTGGATCTTCGCCGCCACGAAAAACTAAGTTACTTTACTTCAATACTCTCACAAAACATTAGAGCGTTAAATAGTCTATGTACTAAATGCGACACGCTATCAATTACCATATCACCGATGGTCCTGGACTGTCTGCCTGTGAACATGAAAGCCAGATTTATTAGAAGCTACAATGAAAAGTGTAAATCACCCGAATATACCACATGCAAGCTAGAAGCACTACTAGAGTTTCTCGAAGAAGAAGTCCGCATCAGCCAAGCTATAGGCAGCTCATTCACATTGTGACATTTTCGGTGAGCTCTACATACACGTGTATATTCTGCAGTTGTACTCACGAATCTCACAAATGCAGAAAAGCGCTTTCGCTTGACACTCGTAAACAAATACTGAAGCAACAGAATGCGTATTTTAAGTGTCTAAGAAAAAAATAATTTTGCTAGCAAGTGCAGAAGCAAGAACATAGAGTGTGGGAAGTGCAAGGGCAAATACTACACTATTATGTGCGCAAAGACAACTTCACCGACAAACACTTCCACGCAACATCGCACAATCAGACAACTACCAGTTAATTTCACATGCAAAAACTCTACAGACTCTAACGCAACACTACTACAGACTGGGTTCATTCGTGTAGCATCAGGCAAGATGCGCACAATATGTAGAGTGTTACTCGACTCAGGAGCGCAACGCTCATATATATATCACAAAGACTCATCGGTATTCTTAAAACAAAACCAACCAATTCCCAATCAATGATTACATACACCATAGAAGGCAACGTCTCAAAAATACAAGCATACGACATATAGGAAGTACACGTTCAAAGTGGACTCAGCCAAAAAAAAGTACTGTCGATAAGTTGCTTAGGCATCCCCGACATAACCAAGGGTTCCCTGCCAGTGGTTGGCGACACACACGGTTTAGCTCACATAGCCGACCATATTGATGGTGATTATTCTTACTCAATCGATGTGCTCATTGGAGCTGACTATATGCCAGAACCACTTTTGGGCAATGAGCGCATATTTGGCAAGCTCGTAGCCGTGAACACAAAAATGGGTTGGTTCTTTTACGGCAAGAACACCGCATCCTTTTACAACGCCGATATAGAAGCTAGCCTCTGTGCGTTATATGCGATGCAACCATGCAGTCCAGTGCCACTGCTCACTATTCCTACATCGAAAGAACATACACGTTCAGACAGACCAGATATTGATTTTTTATGGGACACGGAGTTATTAGGTCTCGGCGATCTCACTGAAGATACCCAACCACACACTGCACACGAGCTCACGAAATTTTTTAAAGATACTGTGCGTAGACTCCCAAATGGTCGTTACAAAGTTAACCTACCATTTAAGGATAATATTCGTACTTTGGGAGACAACGAGAAAATAGCCATGTCCAGGCTGAAAAGACTGTTCGTAACTTCGGGCAAAGACAATGCTAACGGCAATAGACCAAGAAATAGTTAAGTATATAGAAAAAGGTTATGCCGAGCTAGCTCAACCAAGATAAGAGGGAGATTTGGCGCATTATTTACCCATATATATATATATATATATATATATTTTTTTTTTTTTTTAATTATATATATATGTATTTAGGAATTTAATATACACATGTTTTTTCGTTTTCGTCGTCTGCTACGGCAAGAAACGGTTGTGTCCTGCGTGAGCTCTGTGAATATTCCTCTCGTTTTAGTGGTTTGACGAGTTTTTCCGGACAAACTTTGTGCGAGCGCTTCTCTTCGTGTTCAAGTGCCCGGTGCGGTGTGCTCTGTGTATTTTTCCGGGTTCTTTCCTGGTTTTTGAACGCTTCGGCTTTCCCGACCGAACGTCCTGATGGACGGCGATGTGGATGCAGACGGTGGGAGCAGCGGTTCGAGCGGTCACCTCCGCGGGCCGGCGTCTGCTACGCCGTCCTCGTCTGCAGCGCTGGCGGCGCTGTCTGCCATGGCGGCGGAGGGTAGCCGCACGATGCGGTCACGTTTGGAGATGTTGTCTGCGGGTGCCGCTGCAAATGTGCTCAACGTGCCGCGCACATCGCCTGTGAGACCGGCCTCTGTCCCCGGCGCATCTGATGTGGTTGCCTGCCAACCTATGGAAGTGGTTAGCCCAGCTGGCGACTCTCGCAGCAACGCTGTAGTGGCGGAGATGACAGCTGTCGAGACTACACCAGCTAATCCAGTCGCGCAGGAGCCTACTCTCAAACGGGCCCGTACTGCCTCACGGAGGATTCTCGTAACGGTTCTGAACCTTCTCGGGGAGTCTGTGATACGATTGGTGACGACGGCTTCGTGACAGTCGTGAACAAGAAATCAGTTCGGCGAGTGATTAAAGCTGAAGCGGAACTTTCACGCTTCCGTGAATCGGTTGACAATGGCTCCGGTCTAGTCTACACAGTGCGGTTCACGTCACTGGATTCCACGCTTCCGGCACCTGAAGGTTCCAACAAACAGCAGCAGGTCCGGCGCCCGGACTTTTCGGGCGAACAACTGGTGAAAGTATTCAAGGCCCTCCATGACCTGGTGCCGACGGCAACCTTGGGAGGCGGTCCCAAGGGGATAACGGCCACTGTGCCCACGATTTCGGCCGCAAGCGACTTGGTGTCCATCAGGGCGTTGGGAGGCGTGCCGGTAGTAGGATTGTGTTCCACAATGGATCAGTTTTGGGGCGTCATCAAAGACGTAAACCCGGCCTTTTCTGACGAGTGTCTGCTATCCGAGCTCGCCTCGTACGGTGCGATTAAGATAAGGAGAGACACGAGGCCCGGGCTCAAGAACGAAAAAAGCGTCCGAGTGCCGTCAACAAGAATACACGTTCTCTTCAAGAGGACGCCCCCTAATAAGGTCTTTATTGTGTGAAGGGACCATGATGTGTCGGTTGAAGCTTCGTCACCGATTGTCTGCTTTAATTGCCAACGCACTGGCCACACGGCAACTCGCTGCACTCGCGCTCGTGCATGTAGAAGATGTGGTGCGCACGACCACCTAGCCGCGTCATGTCGAAACCGAGCTCGTTGCGTAGACTGCAGTGGCCCCCACCCTAGAGGGGACTCGGGCTGTCCCGTTTTTGCATTAGCCCGCGAGAAAAGCAAGGTTTTGCTCGGCTCACGCATGCTTCAACATGCGCAGTTGTCGACGCCGGCGGCCACCCTGGTCGTTGTCCCGGATCCTGCACCTACTCGGCCAGGCACATCTGCACCAAGCACCTACGCGGCGGCCGTACGTCGTCTGGTGATACCAGCCTCTCCGGATGCGGCTCCGGAGCCTTCGGCAGCGCGTGCTGAGGTCGTGCTTCCCCCTCTTCGGCCGATCCCCGCTCCGCGAAAATCTACACTTCGTGCAAAGACTCCGCCACCTTCTGAAACAGGCCCTTCTAAACAAGTCAAGGCCGCTTTTCGTCGCCCTTCCAAGCGTCATCGCCGATTGGCTCCGAGTGAACCGGTTCCGCGCGGCCGCGCCGGCTCCCGTGTTCGGGCGCGCCCACCTAAGTCGACCGACGACTTTGATTTCGGGTCTTTGTCCAAGGCCGTGTCCATGCTCGCTCGCATCAACCCTATGGAAGTGGTTAGCCCAGCTGGTGACTCTCGCAGCAACGCTGTAGTGGCGGAGATGACAGCTGTCGAGACTACACCAGCTAATCCAGTCGCGCAGGAGCCTACTCTCAAACGGGCCCGTACTGCCTCAGATACGGAGGATTCTCGTAACGGTTCTGAACCTTCATGGGGAGTCTGCGATACGATTGGTGACGACGGCTTCGTGACAGTCGTGAACAAGAAATCAGTTCGGCGAGTGATTAAAGCTGAAGCGGAACTTTCACGCTTCCGTGAATCGGTTGACAATGGCTCCGGTCCAGTCTACACAGTGCGGTTCACGTCACTGGATTCCACGCTTCCGGCACCTGAAGGTTCCAACAAACAGCAGCAGGTCCGGCGCCCGGACTTTTCGGGCGAACAACTGGTGAAAGTATTCAAGGCCCTCCATGACCTGGTGCCGACGGCAACGTTGGGAGGCGGTCCCAAGGGGATAACGGCCACTGTGCCCACGATTTCGGCCGCAAGCAACTTGGTGTCCGTCAGGGCGTTGGGATGCGTGCCGGTAGTAGGATTGTGTTCCACAATGGATCAGTTTTGGGGCGTCATCAAAGACGTAAACCCGGCCTTTTCTGACGAGTGTCTGCTATCCGAGCTCGCCTCGTACGGTGCGATTAAGATAAGGAGAGACACGAGGCCCGATCTCAAGAATGAAAAGAGCGTCCGAGTGCCGTCAACGAGGATACTTATATCTTCAAGAGGACGCCCCCTAATAAGGTCTTTATTGTGTGAAGGGACCATGGTGTGTCGGTTGAAGCTTCGTCACCGATGGTCTGCTTTAATTGCCAACGCACTGGCCACACGGCAACTCGCTGCACTCGCGCTCGTGCATGTAGAAGATGTGGTGCGCACGACCACCTAGCCGCGTCATGTCGAAACCGAGCTCGTTGCGTAGTCTGCAGTGGCCCCCACCCTAGAGGGGACTCGCGCTGTCCCGTTTTTGCATTAGCCCGCGAGAAAAGCAAGGTTTTGCTCGGCTCACGCATGCTTCAACATGCGCAGTTGTCGACGCCGGCGGCCACCCTGGTCGTTGTCCCGGATCCTGCACCTACTCGGCCAGACACATCTGCACCAAGCACCTATGCGGCGGCCGTACGTCGTTTGGTGATACCAGCCTCCCCGGATGAGGCTCCGGAGCCTTCGGCAGCGCGTGCTGAGGTCGTGCTTTCCCCCTCTTCGGCCGATCCCCGCTCCGCGAAAATCTACACTTCGTGCGAAGACTCCGCCACCTCCTGAAACAGGCCCTTCTAAACAAGTCAAGGCCGCTTTTCGCTGCCCTTCCAAGCGTCATCGCCGATTGGCTCCGAGTGAACCGGTTCCGCGCGGCCGCGCCGGTACCCGTGTTCGGGCGCACCCACCTAAGTCGACCGACGACTTTGATTTTGGGTCTTTGTCCAAGGCCGTGTCCATGCTCGCTCGCATCAACCCGAAACTAGGCGACACTCTTCGAGGCATTGTGAAGGCACTGCGTCCCCGGCTTGCTTTGGCCCCGTTGCTGCAAGGCTTGGTGTCTCCCGCACCAGCTCCCAAATGATGAACCCTGCGCCCACTCAGTCCCCCGGGGCAGCCCCCCATCCCCTCGTCTGTCCGTTTCAGTAGCAGGTAACCCTGCCGTAAGGGTCACTTGCCCCAGATGCCGCGTTTCGTCTAAACTGTCCGAGGGAGACGTTTCCGGGGCGGCCCGTTTACTATGCTCTACGGACTCGTTTGTTTCGGGAGACGAAGTCCTGGCCTCGCTTGCCGCCAAGCACCCACCTGCTCCATCGGACTCGGTTTTTCCGGACCCTCCTGACTCTATGACGCAGCGTCACTCTTCAGTCGATGATGTCTTGGTAGCTGTTGCCAGCATTCCGGCCAGTTCGTCCGCCGGTCCTGACGCTTTGCGTCCGCGTCATCTGAAGGACCTTCTTGCACCCGTGCTTGGACCGGTGGCAAGGAGACTGGCCGCAGCACTTGCCAGAGTGGTGGACGTCTTGAGATGGGGTACACTGCCGACTGAGGTCAGGGAGATTATATTCGGCGCCAAGCTATTCGCACTCCGCAAAAAGGACTCGTCGATTCGCCCGATCGCCTGTTCTCTCACGATACGGAGGATTGCTGCAAAAATAGCCTGTCGTGAGGCCAAAGATCTTATCATTGAGCAGCTTGGCCCGCACCAGTTGGGTTTTGGCTTAGCAGGCGGGGCGGAGGCAGCTGTACATGCAGCAAGAGCCTTCGTCCAATCAAGCCCGCCCCGAACGGCACTCTTGAAGTTGGATTTTCGCATTGCATTCAATACTATTCGAAGGGATTATATACTTCGTGCAGTTCGTGATGCAGTACCGGAAATCTTCAACTTAGTGAATCACGCATACAGAGAGCCATTTGTCCTGTTGTTTGGGGCCCACACGTTGTCCTCGGCATCAGGTATACAGCAGGGAGACCCCTTGGGGCCGGCTCTATTCAGCCTGGGTATCCGTGAGCTGGTCAACTCAATACAAGTGCCTTTTAACGCCTGGTACCTCGACGATGGCACACTCAGTGGACCGATGGAGGACTTACTCGAGGAAGTGCGCAGAATTCTTGCCTTTGAGACAGTCAGTGGCCTGGTGTTAAACACGACCAAATGCGAGGTGTTCGCGCCGGGGACAGACCCGGACGACCCCACATTGAGTGCCTTACTTGCGTTACTACCGGGGTGTAGAGTCGTGTCTGAACACGAAGTTACGCTCCTTGGCGCACCGCTCCTACCATCTGCACTGTCGAGTCTACTCGACCCCATGATGGACAGATTGTGGGCGATGCAAGAACGTCTGCCTCTGGCTCACCAAGGGCTTTACCTACTCCGCTCGTCGTTCTCCGCGTGTCGCATCGTACATATCATACGATCCATGGACTGTTCGGGTACATTCAACCAGCTTTTTCAACCATTCGACGACCAGGTGGTGGAGGCCCTCGAGACGGTTTTGGGTCTGAACTTACGACCACGAGAGGTGCGCCAGGCGGCTCTCCCCACCTCCATGGACGGTCTTGGTCTTCCCTCGGCCCGCTCCTTGGCAGGCCCTGCCGTGGCCGCCTCGATGCACGCTACTTCGGGTCATGTCCAACGCCTGCTCCCGCCGGGGGCTTGGGCATTGCTTGAGGCAACTCGCGACGCTATAGCGGCTGGACTCCAAGCTTCACCGCCTGATATGAATAGACTTGCCTGCCAGAGGGCCTGGGCCGAGAAGGTACACGAATCTTTGCTTACTGAGTTGCTTGAAGAATGCGGTGACGACCAGGATAGGGCGCGTCTCCTTGCCGTCGCTCGCCCAGGAGCGAGCGACTGGCTACACGCACTCCCCGCTGACTCATTGGGTACCCGCCTTGACGACCAATCCACCCGGATCTGCGTTGGCCTGAGACTGGGAGCTGATTTAGTAGAGCCACACAGATGCACTTGTGGCGAGCCTGTCGGACGCCTGGCCAGACACGGCCTGTCTTGCGCTCACTCGGCGGGCCGGCGCCCACGTCACACCGCTCTGAATGACCTTGCAAGAGCAAGGTCGTTGCGAAAGGCCGGAATCCCTTGCGTCCTGGAACCGCCTGGTCTTTCTAGAGACGATGGCAAGCGGCCCGACGGCTTGACTTTGATACCTTTCTACAAGGGTCGTTCCCTCGTGTGGGATGCGACGGTGACCGACTCTCTGACCCCCTCCCTTGTCGGTCCCGGCGCTTCTCGCCCAGGAACTGCCGCTTCCCGCGCCGAGACATCAAAGATAAGAAAGTATGCGAACTTAGGCCGGGCGTACCACTTTTCACCCTTCGCATTCGAGACGCTGGGTGGCCCTGGGCCCCTCACAACCACGCTTATTTCCCAGGTTGGCGACGCTTTACAGCAGGCTACGATGGCCAAGAGGGCGGGCACTTTCTTCTGCCAACGGCTTTCCCTAAAGATTCAGAGAGGTAACGCGATTTCGGTGCTCGGAACTATGAAAGACTGGATGGACCCGCGCCTTAGCGTCAGGGGTCGGGCAAGACTCCCACTCGGACACGAGTGATAGATGAGAAGTGAGCCATCGGTGCCGTGGATTTAAACATTCACATGTATATATTAAATTTACCCATATTAGCGGTAACAAAACGCAATCCTACTCCCACAACCGATATAGAGGTTAGAGTAGTGAAAGACGCAGGCGCCAGACAACGAGACGAAGCCTCGTTAAACGATGTTCTCTCTCAAGGGCCAAATCTTCTTCCAGACATACTTAAGATTATCTTTCGATTTCGCGGCCACATAATAGCACTATTTTCCGATATAGAGAAGGCTTGCCTGCAGTTTAGAAATAACCCAGAACATAGAACATTTTTGAGATTCTTTTGGCCGTTAAGCATTTCGAAAGATTCAAAAGCACCAATAAAGGAATTCTGGGGTACAGTACTAGATTTTGGCTTGATTTGTAGTCCATGGTTACATTGGGGCATTACACTTACAGGGCATCAAACATCATCTAGAAGAAGAGATTAAAAACAGACCCGAACATGCAGATTTTCTAAAAAAAGTGTCACTAAGTTTCTATATGGATGATATAATTAGTGGCTCTGAAACTATTTGCGAGGGCAAAAACAGATTCGGAATTCTTCTCAACGTCTTTCAAGCGGGTCATTTCTCTTTAAACAAATGGGCGACCTTTTCACAAGAATTATGAACATTTATTCAGGAAACCCTACCAAATGCAACTGTGTATTTCAATAATGAACAGTTTAAGTTGCTTGGCATGCTTTGGGATCAACGTTCCGATTTGATAGGCGTTTTCACCGAAAATGCAATTGCCTCACTAAGAAATAACAGCCCGTCGAAAAGATCTCTATTGAAAGGACTGGCGCAGCTATTCGATCCTCTAGGTATCATGTCACCAATTACTATTAACGCTAAAACGCTACTCCAAAAGCTATGGCAGCAAAAGGTTGACTGGGACGATCAACTGTCGGTTATGGCTAAGGCGAGAGTCGCACTGCTCAAGGCAAAACCTACCATACACCGCTTAGAATTATTGGGCGCGTTGATAGCAGCTAAACTAACAGCGGAAGTGAAACATTATTTTAACCACCCAATCGATTCTATTTCGTTCTGGTGCGACAACGCATCTGTGATGGGCTGGGTGAGAGATCCCCTGAGCGTTGGAAGCCGTTCGTAGCAAATAGAATTAAAGAGATACAAAAGCTCTCTAACCCGGCCGACTGGAGCTATGTTCGCTCCGAAGACGACCCTGCAGATATTCTCAGCAGAGGAACATCACTTGTTGCCGATGACACCCGCGAATTTTGGCTTTACAGGCCGAAATGGTTGAAGACAAATGGAAAACTATTAATTGATCATAAACTAAATATTCAGAGTTCCTTGACTCCCGACCGCATCTCAGTAGAAAGGCGAAGAGATACCTCCAATTTTAGCATCGCTCTTGCACCGCAGTCAGTACGGTGCATCTTATTAGACGCCTCACAATTTTCGAACTGGTCAAAGGCAATGCGCGTTTGTGTATACATACTTCGCTTTGTCGCAAGGTGCAGACGTCCCAAGGCACAACCGCAGGTGTATTTCGACGCACATATCACTCCGTCCGAATTCGCTTCGGCATCCACTTGCCTTATTTGCAACATCCAACACACGCATTTCACCAATGAGATCGCTTCGCGATGCACCAACATCTCTAAGTCAAGTCAATTGTATCAATACAACCCGTTTTTAGACAACTCAGGGTTGCTGCGTTGTAAATCCAGATTAGAGAAGTCAAATGAATTTTCCTTCAATGAGAAATACCCAATCATTCTCCCAGGAGATAATCAATTAGTCGAACTGCTAATAGATTGGGTACATGCATCAAAATGTCTTCACTCCGGAGGCATCGCGGCAACATTACATCATCTAAGATCGAATTATCTAATCTTGCGAGCTCGTAAAGCGACCAATAAAATGCAGGGCAACTGTAAAGTTTGCCTTAAATTTCGTGCTAAACCAGCCGTAGAAAAAATACCACCTCTTCCAGCCTTTAGGCTTGAGCGCACTCCACCATTCACATTCACTGGAGTAGACTTCGCAGGGCCAATCTACGTAAAAAAATCTGAACGCCGTAAATGCAAAAGCTACATTACACTCTTCGAGCTTTAGAGCAGTCCATCTTGAACTAGTGTCAGACCTGTCGGCTTATGAATTTTTGTTAGTTCTGCGAAGATTCATTAACAGACACTCTGCAGTTTCAAAAATCTTTTCGGACAATGCTCTTACTTTTCGTAGAGCATTGAAAGAGATGAAATTGATTTTCAAAAATATAAAAAATAAAGACACACAACATCTACTTGCGACTTCCGAGATTGAATGGGAATTTATTACGAAACGTTCACCGTGGCACGGAGGTTGGTGGGAGCGCCTAGTCCAAGTTGTCAAACGCCCACTACGAAAAGTCCTAGGGACAAACACACCATCCTTTCGGGAACTAGCCACTATACTTACGGACATTGAAAACATAGTTAACCCAAGACCACTTACACACACAACCACAGACTCCGACGAGCCAAAGGCTTTATGTCCAGCCGATCTCCTCTACGGGTATAAACGTAAACTACCCCTTCCGGAGACATCAAGATTACCAAATACTCTACAAGACACTTCAGCAATAATATTTTCCAAAAGATGGAAACACCAGCAATCCATTCTGAACTCCTTTTGGAAAAGATTCAAAGAAGAATACCTACAATACTTAAGATCAGCCCACCTTAGAAACCCAAAGGAAAGTAAACCACTCGCAGTTGGAGACATATGTATTCTGCAAGACGCCGCTCCATCGAGAGCCTTGTGGCCTCTCTGCCGTGTGATTTCATTGTCAGGGGGAGCAAGATCAGATCTCCGTAAAGGATCTTGTCTAATTAAACTTGCATCAGGCCAGACGCTTAAAAGACCAATACAATTGTTATACAAGCTAGAAGTCAACTAAGCGATCTGGACCAAAAACACCTTTATGTTGTATGTTTGGTTATCCGTTTGTTGCACAGAGACAGCAACCGCGTGCAGTGTTTCATGTGGCTTCTAGCAAACTCTGCAGTCACACGCGAAACAATATGATTATGTTAATGTAAAATACTTCATATTCAAATGTCGACAAATATCTAAATGCGAAACACAAACGCTAAAACGTTCGCTATTGTATTGGTGTATACATTTGCGCGCTTAGAAGCGTCATCTCTCACCCTCGACTGCCGCTTCCGAGGGGGGAGGGAGCGGTCATATACCACCAGCACCGCCGTGACGAGACCGCCGCTACTCTCACACATACACACTATAAGTACAGAAGCCCTGCACGCCGCCAACGCGCATGCACGCCGCCAACGCGCATGCAGCCGCTTCGGGGCCAGTGTTACGCACGACATCTCCGATATCGAGCGTTGAGCATTTGGCGCTGCAGTATTAGTTATTTTGGAGCGCGCCAGCAGACGCCACTCGTCTCAGATATGATCAATATGCTACTGGTCAACGGCGTCAGGCCGACACCACGCGCACTAAGAAGAAACACAAATATTTTTTTTTTACTGCTGAAACCTCTCAGCATTACTTTGGGGGATTACGGGAATCCAGACGGACAGGCGCCACCCCAGCCATGGTGACTAGTCTGGGACTCGCAAACTCAGTAAACCCGCTTCCCCCAGGGATCGGTAACTGCGTAGGCATTGCTTCGAATCCATGGGAGTGGTGTTGCACCAACTCCTACATTGGAGTTGGTGGTATACTCCAATCTGGCATCATCCATCGTCTCATGTCTGCCTTGGTGCAGCTCAGACGCGTCAGCCAGACCGTTAACACCTTCCACAGCTCCGCCACCTGGGGATGCGTCGAGAGTCATCGCCTGGAGCGTCCCTGGCTGTCCCTGCCTAATCCCAAGGCTGGTTCGCCTTTGCTGCCTATTTCCCCTTCTTTCCCTGTCACCTACGGGCGCTCCCTCTCGACTGGATCGGGGGCTATTGTTGAAACGAGCTCTCCTGGCAGTTTCCTTGGCCACCTTTAAGGACATGATAGTCTCGAAGAAGGCACATGACTTCCTCCACGCCTTCGCCGAAGTCAGCAGGTGTGCTACAACCTTCTTGATCGGCTTTCCTCTCACGGTGGTCGCACCCGCGTCTCTGGCTTCTTGGAGGGCCGGGCACCGCAGAACTGTGTGCTCGACATCGTCCGTCTCACCCGATCTGCATAACGCGCAGATGTCGACACTCGCCTTGTTAATTCTTACCATGTACGTTGGGAACTGGCCATGCCCGGTCAGCACCTGTGTCGTACCATAAGACAGCTCACCGTGGTTGCAGTCGTACCACGCCTTCAGGTCAGGGATGAGGTCTCTGGTCCAGCTCCCCGCGGGCGGCCTCTGAGGGTCTCCCGGCTGCACTGCGGCCCATTCTTCATGCCACCGGGCGATTGTCCTCGATCTAGCCGTTGTTAAGTCTAGATCGCCATCCTTCCATCTTTCGGCCCGTTCACTTGCCAGCAGATCCCATGGCAGCCTCTTAGACAGGACCAAGAGGGCCGCGGTCGACACCGCGCGGTAAGCCCGGCAGACACGAATGGCTACCGGCCGCTGTGACGATCGAAGCGCTCTCCTGTTTCTTTGTGTCTTCAGCGCCATGTCTGCCTACACTGGAGCCGCGTATAGCGCTACCGACTATGCTACACTGGCCAGCAGGCGCCGCCTGCCTTCTGTGCAGCCGCCGACTCTGGGCATTAACCGCGCCAGGCCGGCCGCGACCTTGTGGGCTTTACCAGCCACATGCTGGATATGCGCCGATCCATTGAGACCTTTGTCGAGCACTACTCCGAGATACTTTGCTGTCCGAGCAAGCTTGACAGGATGACCGTTTAGACGCAGGCGGATGTTCCGGGTTTTCTTCCTGCCTGTGAGGTACATTGCTTCCGTCTTGTGCGGGGCCAGTCTTAGAGAATGGTCTTCCATCCTATCTGCCACCTGCTCCAAGGCTTCATTAGCGGCATACTCCAGAGCCCCAGTTTCCCGTGCCGTGATAACCAGCGCCAAGTCATCGGCATAGGCCACCATCTCAACACCCGCCGGTAGGTCCGGCAGCTCGAGGACCCCGTCATAAGCTAGGTTCCACAGAATCGACCCTAAGACCGATCCCTGAGGAACCCCCGCAGAGATCTCTTACTCCTGACCGCCGGCCAACAGCCTTCTTTCCGATAGGTAGGACGAAATTATCCGGCGAATGTATGGCGAAATGCCCTTGCGCCTCATTGCGTCCATGGCCACCTCCCAGCTCATCGAGTTGAAGGCATTCTTGACGTCCAGGAGGACGAGCACAACGAAATCTCTTGTTTTCGGGGTCCTCGTTAACTGTTCGGTCGCCCGTTGCAAAACCCGTGTAAGGGCGCCAAGCGTGGACTTTCCCTTACGGAAACCGTACTGGGCGTCTGACAGGGCCCCTTTGAGCTCAATCTCAGCGTTGAGCCTCTCAACGATAACGTTCTCTAAGATCTTGCCCATTGTGTCAAGAAGACATATAGGCCGATAAGCAGAACTACTTGCTAAAGCATTGCTCTCTCCCGTTGGTTTGGGGATTAGGACCAGGTTGGCGTTTTTCCACAGCCGCGGAAATCGCCCTTCTCTTAGAAGACGCATCACCAGTGCTTGAAACAGCTTCGGCCATCGCTGAACCAGTAGCTTCGCCGCTCCAGGAGGTACTCCATCCGGGCCGGGTGCTTTACCGGGTGTCAATCGCTGCCATGCTCGCTCGATTTCCTCCAACGTCACCTCGGGAATATATTCTTCAGCAACCAGAGGCTCCTTCCCGTCGCCTCTCCACGGGTGAACCGGGAACAAGCTATGAACCTGATCCTTTAGAACATCCGGCGGGAGTCTCGGAGAAGGCGCCCGAAGCCTGTCCATAACGATTCGGTACGCTAACCCCCACACGTCTCTCTCCACGTCCTCTGCCAGCTGTTTCCACGCCTGTACCTTACTCTTCCAGATGAGGCCTTGAAGGTCCTCGCGGGCAGCTCTGTAACTTTCCAGGAGTGTGGCCGATTGCTCGTCAACGTCTAGCCCCCTCTCCCCTCGGTTCAACCTTCCACTCAGCCACGTTGCCTAGTATACGCCCTGTTTAGCCTTGTGCATCGCTTTCTCGCTTCCCCGATCTCTTTGCTTCACCAGTAAACGGACCGGTGCCGTCGGGCACCTCCGCCGTTCGGGTGGGGCGGGCCAGCCTTTGTACATGCGGCAATGAGTGTTTCAAGGAGTCGATTTTCGTCCACCGTTCCCACTCCCATTGTCCGACACCTCGCGTCGATCTCCTTTACTAGCGCTTCCTTTTCTAGCTGGGTAGGTGATGCTGGAAGCGTCGCGGTTGGGACTCGTACCTCGAAGCAGATGTAGCGGTGGTCGCTGTGGTTATGAACCGTATCGACCCTCCACCCGGTTATCGCCGTGAATGCCCGTTCGTTGGCAAGCGTGAGATCTACGTGGGATTCCCTCCCTGCCCGTGAGAACGTCGGAACGTCCCCGTCGTTGACAGCCATAAGCCCCTGCTCTGCCATCTATTCCAGTAAGATTTGTCCTCTTTCCAAAGTGTTACGACTACCCCATGCAGTACTGGCCGAAGTCCCCGGTAACAATCAATGGTTTTCCCTCGTGCGTGCCTAAGCTACGGCCTAGTTGACCCAGGAAAACCTGAAGCTCCTTTTTTAAGTTTTTTTTTTAAGATTTCCCGTAAGGCAATTGCCCGTGTACGGATTTTTCATGTCATGGCTAAGTTTACTCCACTCCGGCATTTACCTTGTCTAAATTGGAAACCATGCAAACCAATTTAAGAGTGGCCGGTCTGGGTCTCGAACCCGGTCTTCCCGAATGCAAGGCAAAGGCTTTGCCACTAAGCCACCTTGCTCGGTTGTATCTCCTTATTAGGTGAAAAATAGCACGAGTAGAGAACATCCACCCCGTCTAATTCCACCCACACAAAGCCACTTTCGCCACTCTCCTGAACCCGTACTGCCCATTTGGCGTTGTCCTCTCCTGTCCACCAGGTTGCCGCATTGATGCGTTCATCGGTATTTATAGAGCTCTTCTTTCTCATTCGCTTCTTGTTCGGTTCCAAAAGGAGGCATAATGCTATGCCCTTCTCCCGGACCGTCTCCTCAAGCAGGTCGTGCGCAGCTCTGCACCGGTTGAGGTTCACCCGAAGTATTCTAATCATTAGAAGTACCATTGACTTCCCCTTCCTTGGCTGCGGCACCAGCGACAGCGGCGCTGATGGCATCACGCCCTCTCCTGCTGTAACTTTCACTGTCCGTAGTCAATTGTTTAGCTTCTTTGCGCTGTCGCTTCTTTTCGGCCGCTTCCTGGCGCGCCCTAGCCTCCTGCTCGGATGCTTCTCTCCGCTTCCTTTCACCCTCCAACTTCTCGAGGTTACTCTTACGAAGTTTTTTTGCCAGCACTGGGCATTTGCTTGACGAAGCCGAGTGCCCGTCGACTTTGCAGATATAGCAATGCCCGGTTTCGCTAGTGCACGCACTAATGAGGTGCCCGACGTCGTCGCACCGGTAACAGCGTCGGCCTTGCGCTTTCTCCTCCTGACAGTCTTTAGCCATGTGGCCTTGCTTCTGGCAGTTAAAGCATGTTGGTACGCTAAACCAATCCTCTGCCCGGCACGTGGTGTTACCAATCTGCAGGTGCTTCATGTCGACTAGTCTTTTTGCCGCCGCAGTCGGGAGAACGACAAGACACTGGTATCGCCCTGTCCTGCCGGACCGCGGGTCTTCTGTGCGCATGCGCATATCTGCCGGCATGCTCAACTTTCGCCTGATCGTTTTTTCGATGCTGTCGCTGTCCGCAAACGGGTCCACGTCTCGCAGTACGATCGTCTTTGGCGGTCCCCCAGAGTCTCGGCAATCAACCTTTGTGTTGATCGATCGTGTTAGCGTCCCAGCAAATGTGCCTGTTGATGCCTTTGTGCCGGTCACTCTAACGAGAACGTCCCCACTTTCGGTCGTGGCTAGTCCTCCGCGCGCGGCCAATACCAGGCCCGCCGCTCTGAGGACTGCATTTTTTCGCACGCTCATGAGCGTTTCTGCTGCAGTTTTACCCTCAATCTTCCTTACCCGGACAGTGGTATGGGTCGCACACGTCTGGTCTGAGACGTTTGTTTCTTTTGGTAAGCTTCGATCCGCGGGCGGTGTTCTAACAATGAGTTCGACATCACAGTCGAGTACCCGACAGCACGCCTCAAGGATCTGAGGGATCGTGTAGTCTCCCAGCTCCTCGGTCACAGCCACAGCTGGTGCCTTTTCCCGCCTTTCTACATTAAGGGTATGCAGGAGTCTACCAAAAAGCCTAATTTAGTCGGCCGAGGTCGCCCCCAAGGGGACCATCCCGGCCACTAGCGTTCGTGACGCCTCCGGGGGACTCTGGTGTATTCCCTCCGTCTCCCCTTCTTCGTCTATCTCGCCGTCGCCGACGACCTCAAAGTCGCTTTTGCATCTAAGTGCCGCCACCTTTCCTGGTTTAAGGTCGGCCAGCGCTGCCGCACCGGGAAACTGAGGAAGCACATGTTCGATGCGTCCTCTGTCTTTCTCCGATCCCTTTATCAGAATGAGTCCTCGCGCTTCTCTAGGGCTCCCAATCCCCCTATGGGTTAGCTTCACCCTTTTGAAGCATCTCTCTGGCCATCTCTTTAACACTATGCGTGCCGTCTCCTCTACGTCGTTTGTTTTGGGTTGCCGCTTCCAAGGCCGTGTCGATCGTTGCAGCCATCTTGGCCTCTCTCGCCTCGATCTGCTCCTTATCGAGCTTCTGATTACATATCGAACACAGTGAGTTTCCGTGCAGCTCGAGCACCCTGTTCACCCTAGCAAGCTTTCGGACTTCTTCCTCGAGCTCGGCCTTAGCCTTTAGTAAGGCGTCTGCCTCATTGTTGCCCGAAGCCTGCGTGAATGTCCGCCTGAGTTCTGATAGCTCGATCTCGAGTGACTCTACCCGCTTTTTTCGGCTTCGAGCTTTCCCATCCACTCACGGTCTCTCTGTTTGGAAAGACGCTTGTATTTTAGGGAAAACTTACCTACCTCCCCAACGGCGTCCTTGATGAACTTCTGGGTATGCGGGTATCGCACGATTAGTTGACTCAACACCTTGGACCAGGTGCGCATCTGCTCGGCAGCTCCGTCTGCGTCTTTAGACTCAATTCTTCTCATTGGCCAAGCCTTTACAGGCAACTCAGGCACGGTTTTGACCCCGCCCTTAGTCTTTGACTGAAGATAATCCAGCCATGGTCCGTTATCTTCTAAGCCCCCATCGTTCTCGTTACCCTCATCATCACTCGGGGTGCAGGTGTTTCAGTCTTTCGTCTTCGCTTCGGGGTTTGTTTCGACGTCTTTTCCGTGATCTTCCCGCTCTTCCCTTTTTCCTCCTCGTTTTCTCTTTCGTTGTCCATTGCCTGTTTTCCCGCACAGTTTTGGTCTCCCTTCACCACTACCTGCGTATTCACATCCTCCGCGCCGTCATCCTCTGAGCTGGAGGTGTGTATGAACACTCTCCCAAGAGCTCTCTTCGGTTGGCTCTCTTCCATTCATCTCTCGCTCGTCTCTGTCGTTCCCGTTCTTTCGCCTCCATTCCCTTGCGTTGGCGTCCTTTGCGTCAGCCCCGAGGGGGCGAATATCGCCGGCATTTTTCGCCTATTGTCCCCACCCTGGGAACTCATCGTGTTTGAGCTTGGCACAATGTCAAGGTCGCTCAAACCCTACGCCCTAATGCGCCGTCCGTATCTCCAGACCAAATCCCTCTCTCCGTGGACCAAGCAGGAGACTTCCTAGAGCGTCTGGTCCAACGGGTACCTATATAAGGTGGGACCGTTCTCGTGTTGCAGCCTCAACACTGGTCGCAGGAGGCCAGTAGAGGGCGCGATCAATTCCTGGAAGCACCGCCCATTGGGCGAGGGCACTCACCGACTGAAGCGCCACCTAGTAGCCGAAATCCCAACTTGCCTGCGTCACTCGTCTCTCAGCCTCGGAGGTCGGCGAACGCACAGACGACACCGTCCTTTAGTTGTGCAGCCGTTAGAAATCCAAATTTGAATCCGCGGCGGACCGTTCCGAGTCCTCCAACCGCTGCGCGGGTGGTTTCGTTTGGCTTCACTCTACCGAAAAGGTTTTGTTTAAACTTCACAGAACACTAGCTCCTTACCACTTCGTTTCACGGCCACGCACAACACCCCAAAATGGACACTGAGTTGCACACATCACTACGGTATGCCACTCTCTAGGTTTATCGGCCTGTATTCACCCAAGCAAGCGTAAACCCTCGGAGCTCCGTCGACACACGTCCGCACTCTTTGGCGCCAAACTAGCAACTGGTTCGTAGTGCTAACTGAGATCGGACCGAATACTCACTCGCAAACCAGCAGTCAACGGAAGTGGTTAGCTGCCACTCTATAAGGTAGCCGCGGGATATCTCGCCTCCGGGGAGATACCCAAACCCCAGTACGTACCACCTTCGCTTGGCTACCTCGGATCCTCGCGATCCACCCCCAGATCTAATTGTTGTCAATTAGTAATAAGCGTTAGGTACGTAACAACTCTTTCCCTAAGACGGATGCTCACGGGTAGTAGTTAACCATGAATAAGAGCAAAGGAGAAGAAAATTCAAAAAACGTAGAAGATTAGAAAACGAGAAGAACTAAGCGAAATAAAAAAATCACTATATGTACTTTGAGTACCCCCGGAAGATATATATATATATATGTTCTATACAGAGGGTCTCCCAGAGAGATTTGGAGTTCGATAAAAGGAATTGTAGAGCTCGTTAAAGCAAACATTTTTTCTAACGGAATATGGTTTTTGAGAATGATGATGGTATTACTAAAATCCGTGACACTAGTGTTGTTGCCCGACATAGGAGCGCAAATGTGCATTTGCGAGACAATCAGAATTCGCAAACAATTAAGTTATTTTTTAGCTTTCTCGCCTAATACCTAAAAATCATAATCCTACGATCATTCACCAATGTCACGGATCTTAGTAATATCGCTTTCCAAAATGATTCAAAACAAGATTTCTCAGATATATATATATATATATATATATATATATATATATATATATATACAAGGTTCCAGTGTTTTGCATTTTAAATATTGAACCGACATCACAAAGGTTTTCACAAAGGGTTTGTTTTGCTTAGAAGCCATTCATCCGCCACATACAGGCCAAATTGCGTGCCAATCGATAGTGGCATTTATTGTTTGAGTTTGGTTCAAAGAAGCAAAGGAAACGAGGTTCGGCAATATTAAGCGAGAAAAATATGGAAAAGCAACGAATTTGCATACATCTGTGTTAAAAAATCGAATTATATATTCTAGAGTGGTACAAATGTTACGAACTGCCTATAATGATCAATCAGTATCCCGAAACACTGTGTACACGTGGTACCGTCGATTTTGGAGAAAGTGACCGGAGATGACCCCCATTCGGAAGGGCCGTTGACGTCAACAACCGAAAAACAAAACGTTGAAAGAGTTTGTGATATCGTCGAATCGCTATAACGGAAACAGCTGGGGAATTGGAGATCTCGACGCAAAGGGACCCTGCAGTTACACACATTGCCTGCTGCATACAGTTTAGAGGGATGTGACCAGCTTGGCCATATATTTTGCACATAACTTCATTATGGCAATATTTTGCAATGTAACCTAGTTTCAACCTTGTAGCAGGAGGGGGTTCCCACATGCATAGTGTCTTTATGCTATCTAAAAGCGACGCGTCAGTCCCTGAACCCTTTTAAGCTAAAGCAAGGTCCTGCCAGTAAAGATCGATATCCGAAGAATTCTGTTCTCTTTATAATGTTCTCTCTTCTAGCCGAGACGACGCCAACCCTCCTTAGACCAGAAATAATGTGTTCACCAGTAAAACCTTTATCAACTCCGTTTATTCTGGCTCATCAGTGTCATTAATTCAGACGTAGATAATGCTAGCTTTCGACTCCAGTTTAGCAAGCAGGAATACACTGTGCACATCACTGCACAATAAGAGCAGTTCACCATTGAACGACTCACCTTGAAGAAACAGTCGCCCCATTAATTGTATATATATATTTATATATATATATATATATATATATATATATACACATTTACAACGGTATGTTGTTTCATCCTCTGCTCCAGATGCAACAAGCAAGTAGAAAATGAGCGTGTCCAAGAGCTCAGAGATGCTGAGCTAGCCCAACAAGTTGAGAATGCTCTGGACAAAGCGCAACCAATGGACGACCTTGCAAGCTTAGTGAATAAGGAGTGGCCTAAAGCCGTTTTCAAGAACTCAGCCTTCGCGCGGAAAAGCTTTCTCAGAGCAAGCCACTCACGCGCCATGCTGGTGACTCAGGGATCTGACAAGGATAAGGTTCCTCTTAAGAAACTCAAAGAGTACCCGTCAGCTGCGTCACTCATAAATCTTCCTGTTGGTGGAGTCGCGGTCTTACGAAGCAGCGAAGTGCTGGAGATGGTCGATGGCGCATGCGAGCAAGCACAGACACAGGTGAGCCAACAAACAACCATGAGAAAGCTTGTGGTCGGTATGGTTGGAGCCGAAGAGACACCTGCCGGTTTTTGGAACATTTTTTCGAAGATTATAGAGAACAGCAAGACCCCCCTAGCAACAGAGCCCCCTGTCCTGCATATATCTGAGGAATGGGACGGGTCATCGATCAGACGTGCCGTTGAAGCTTGTTGCAGAAAAAATGCGTGTTACATCGAATTAGCGGAGAGGAAGGCATGAGGACCCGCAGTTCTTCTCGCGGGCGTAGCTCCTCCCGCGCGAGAGGTGAGTCTGTACCGCCCGCTGGTCACAGCACCGTCAGGATCAAAGTGAAAGAAGGTTCGACCATTGAGGAGACCCTCAATAAAATCAGAGACTATGTTAAGCCGGATGAAGCCGGTGTGGAACTCAATCAGGTTACCAAGACAAGGGACGGAGATCTAATAATAAAGGTTAATGAAACCAAGACAGGAGGAGGAATTACGTTTGCAGACATAATTCGCAAGGGCACGGATGTGAAAGTGGATGTACGCAAGACGACGGGGCCCCTAATTACGGTGGTTCTCCCTGACGTAGACCCTTTTCTGAATGCCGCCAAGAAAGAGGAAGAGTTGCGCACAAAATTAAAGCTCTCCGCGACTACGGTTCTTCGCACTGAGGATCCTCGAATGACCAAGAGAGGGGGATGGCAGTGCCTTGTTACGCTACCGCGGACAGAAGGCAGTAGACTTCTGTCCCACAACCGGTTACCCCTAGGCAATTCAAATTGCAAGCCAAAGGAGTGGGTCTCATTACCCACTCGCTTTAACTGCCAGAAGGTAGGACACTTTGCCAGAGAGTGTACTAATAACAAGGAGTCAGACCGACGTTGCAACAAGTGCGGTGAACTCGGCCACACATTTAAAGACTGTGAAAAGGACTGCTCCCACTGCTATGTCTGTGACGTGGATGGCCGTACTGCCAGTTCCATGTCCTGCCCGGTCTTCAATAAGGCGGTCCTGGATCGTAAACAAGTTGCTCGGAAAACATCGGCCCAGGACAGAGTTCAGGCTGAAAAGGAAGAGGAAATGGTCCGCAGGAAACATCAACGCAAAGAAAAGAAGCTAGAAAAGATAGACGCGGAGGGGTTCATCACTCCGGGTTCCAGCCACAACCGCCAGAGGCTTGATTGCGGCAACTAGTGCAAACCCCATCCCAACCAATGAATCAGTATAGCGCACATCCGTTTAAATTGATACAGGTCAATTGCAACCGCAGTCGGCCTGCTCATATGCTAGTAGAAGAGATAACGAGCAGACGGGAGATGACGCTCACCTTAATTAGCGAGCCAAACAAAAAACTAGTGCAAGATAGAAGCGAATGGGTTGCGGACGTTCGCGCAGATACCTGCATAGTCCGAAATTGCATCATAGAATAATTGGGTCATGGGACAGGTAGTGGCTATTCATGGATAGATATGGCAGGCATAGGCAGGATATACTCTTGCTACATAAGCCCAAATATTGAACTAGAGGCCTTTGAGGATTTTCTAGACGAGCTAGCAATATCAATTGGCAAAGCTCCTACACCGGATAGGGTGCTCCTAGCAGGAGACTCCAATGCAGCGTCAGAGGTGTGGGGCTCCTCCCGTGCAGATAGAAGAGGTGTACTGCTGATGGACTAGATGGCGTCCAAAACCATGGTTGTCTTAAATGATGGAGTTGATCCAACGTTTCATAGAGCAGGACAGGAGTCAAGCGTAGACTTGACGATCTGCAGTGAGATGATGGCTGTATTGGTCACCGATTGAAGAGTACTCACTGAGGAGGAGAATCTGAGTGATCATCACTGCATCGAGTATACAATTACAAGGAAACCAGACAAATACCTCCCGTGCCTCGGCAGCGGTTCGCTATCAAGAATAGTGGGGTTATTAAAGACGCAATACGAAATATCTTCGAGATAGACGGGCTCCCAAGAAGGCAATAGAGTTAGAGAGGGCTTTGAGGGAGGCTTGCCTGAAGGCCTGCAGGTCAAGAACACATCCTAAAAGAAGAAAGCCGGTGCTGGGGAAACACTGGTGGAACAGGGACATTGAGAAAACCCGAAAAGAGTGTCTAAGAGCAAGGAGAGCTATAAAGAGAGCTAGAGGGAATGCGGACATACTCCCCCATCTGGTAATGGAGTACCGAAACTGTAAAGCTCTACTTAAAAAGAAAATTGTCGACAGCAAAAGCAATAGGTGGAGAGAATTCCTCGCGACCCTCGACGACGACCCGTGGGGAAAGCCGTACAAGATGGTTAGAGGCAAGCTGCAAATCAGAGCTCCAAAGACTATTCTGAAAGGTCCACAGAGGACGAGTCTACTGATGAGATTGTTTCCCCAGCACGCAGACTTTTCTAGAGGAGTTTACGAGAATAATCAATTAGAGAAAGGATCAGAAATGTATGCATCTGAGGTTTCTGTTGTAGAAGTACTACAAGCAGCTGAGAGAATCAAACAAAGTAAAGCGCCAGGGCCTGACGGCTTTCCTCCAATGGCTGTGAAAGCTCTGTTCGAGGAGTTCCCTGAGGTTGTAGCAAGGTGACGACTAAGCTTATAAAAGAAGGAAAAATCCCGAAAGCATGGAAAACAGCGGAGGTAGTCCTTGTGCCTAAAGGAAATGGCGGTTATAGGCCTATCTGCCTGACTAGTTCGTTAGCAAAGGGCGTGGAGGCTATTGTAGCAGAGAGGCTTCTAGTCTTCGCCGAAGAAAACGGCCTGTTGTCCGATGCACAATACGGATTTCGAAAAAACAGATCGGTTTTAACGGCTATTAACAAAGTGGTGACCAGGCAGAAACGCTGCACAGCTACACGCCTAACACCCGCAAGTTATACCTTGCAGTGCTGCTGGACGTGAAAAATGCTTTAACAGCCTGCCTTGGAAGGTTATTTTGTATACACTAGTTAAGAGGAAGGTCCCACAATACCTGGTGAGGCTAACCTCGGA
>QVRM01004447.1:0-40223 GCA_003439945.1 Dermanyssus gallinae
TGGCCTACTGCTGCGGTCTACCGACGAACGGCGGTGGAGACGGCGGCCGCACCGACCCGTTCGTCCCGTCGTTCGCTCGTTTGCTGGTCGCTCGCCAACCGGCAAACAGATGGGCAGAGGGCCGTGGAGCCATGACGTTCGTTGGCCACGCTGCTTCTCGTGCCGGCGCACCGCGTCGTTGTCGCTGTCGTTGATGGTCGTTGCCCCCTGGCGACCGACCCGACGATCGATCGACCGACAGACGTTTAGAAGGCAGAACTGATCAACAGATGGTTAGATGGATGGATGGATGGATAAATGAATGAATGGATGGAAGCATGGGTGTATCGATGGATGGATCGATGAATGGATCGAGGAGGCATGGATGAGTGGATGAGTGATGGATGGACCAATGGCAGTAGCATGGAGATTAATTGATGGATGATGAACAGGTCGATGAATGGGATGAGTGGACGAAGGAACGGACGAAAGACCGGCCAACTAGACCAGACGAACGAAAGAAAGACAGCTGGACTGCTGCCATCGTACAAGTAATGATAATTTTTGACCACTGCTGTCCGTGTCGGTCCGTCGACAATCAAACAAAGACGAGCCAAAAAGTGTATACATGTATATATATATAATATATAATTACATATATATATATATATATAATAATATATTATATATTATATATATATAATTTATATAATATATATATATATGTATACATATATATATATCTATATATATATATATATATTATAGTAGTTTATTTATAATTTGAGCTTACTGTTTAGGTTGTATGTATATAAGCACATGTATAGTATATATATATATATATATATATATATATCTATATCTATATACCTATATATATATATATATCTCTATCTAATATATATAATTATCGGTATCGTGTATGCGCCCTGTACGCCTGTATGTTACGATAGCTAGCGATGAGAAAAAAATAATAGTCAGCTCTGCTTACGCGAGTCTTAACTCGTATTTGTGGCTATTGTGTGTGATTGACTGATTGTTGGCAGACGACGAAAAACGCGAACGGCCATCATTATTGCCAATGATGATGTGACCGAAGTCACAACAACAACAACAACAACAACAAGCAACAACCCGCAGCAGCAGCAGCAGCACGACAAACAGCAACGACAACTTCAATTGGAGGCAGGCAAAAGAAAGATGGATAGGAACTGTTGGAAGGCTGACCGAAGGCGGCGAACGGGGGTCTGATAGACTTCAGAAGAAAACTTCTGCTCTGCTGGCTGCTGCAAGCAGCTGCAAGCTGCAGTTTCTTCTGCTCCTGGCGGTGCTAGAGCTGGGCAGGCACTGTTGTAATGTGGACGGTGGCCACGGTTGTGTCACAACCATCACCACCACCACCCCCACCACCATCATCATCATTATTGTCAACGCTACCACCACTTCGGCTGTGGCCGGTGCGGCTGTGTCCGTAGCGAACGGAAAACTGGCGACGGCGACTTGCCGATATGGCGCGCTGTCGATGTGACTGATACACACGAGAGAGAGAGAGAAGAGACAGGGGGGGGGGCAGCAAAAGAGAGAGGAGAAGAGGAGGACGTCAAGTCGAGCCGGCAGCGGTTTCGCTGTTAGACTTGTCACTGGATTGTCGTCGTTTGTCGTCGTCCGTCGTTTTGCACTGTTGTTGTTGGCGGTGCATTGTTGTTAATCGTTGTTGTCGTTGTTGTTGTTGTTGTTGGCCATTGTGTAAATCGTTGTCGTTGTTGTAACTTCGTTGTTGTTGTTGTTGTTGGCGTCATTGTTGTTAATCGTTTGTTGTTGTTGGACATTGTTGTCAATCGTTGTTGTTGTGAGACAGGTGTTTGCTAATCGTTGTTGTTGTTAGACATTGTTGCTAATCGTTGTTGTTAATCGTTGTTGTTGTTGGACATTGTTGTGTTATCGTTGTTGTTGTTGTTGTTGCCATTGTTGTTAATCGTTGTTGTTGTTGTTGGCCATTGTTGTTAATCGTTTTGTTGTAGTTGCCATTGTTTGTTAATCGTTGTTGTTGTAGTTTGCCATTGTTGTTAATCGTTTGTTGTTGTTTGGACATTGTTAGTTAATCGTTGTTGTTGTTGTTGGCCATTGTTGTTAATCGCATGTTGTGTTGTTGGACATTGTTGTTAAAGTCGTTGTTGGCTGCCTGTTGCCAGTTGTCGTCTCAATTATCATCATCATCATCTTAGTCGTCTTTATGAGGCGGGGAGCGGACGACAACGACGACTCCGTGTGCGTTACTAGACTACACTACTACATACTGTTACTAACGAGTATTGTGCTTTGCTCTTGTGTCTCCTGTTACCCGAACTCCCTTTATCTCCCGTTTGCTTATCTTCATTTGCACAAGCTGCCGATGCAGCTTTCATCTGTTCGTGCCCCGCCTTCTGACTACTGGGCCGGCGTGACGGCAGCGATCACCACCAGTCACCAGAACGCCGACAGTAAGAAGGAGCGTAAGATGGGAGGGGGTACGGGGGCCGTAGGAGGTTACTCCTGGGGTAAGGAATTGAGGGAAAGGCAGCTGCTTTCTAGGGTTGTCTATCTGTCTGTCTGTCTGCCAACCAACCTACAGATGCACTAGTCACAGCCTGCCGTTGTTGCTGGCTGGCCGCGGCTGCAATGTTGTTGTTGTTGTTGTTATTGTTGTTGTTGCTGTTGTTGTTGTTGCTTCGTCTGCTACTAGCTGTGGAAACGTCTTCGTAGTCACCGTCACAGTCGCACCTTTGCGCAAGATTTCCTCGATCCAACATTCAGGTGGTGTAGCGACCGCAGCTGCTTGCTGCTGTTGCTGTCTATAGCTACTGTCGTCCGCTCATAGTCTGCCGTCACAACCACCTCGATAATGACAACAGTACAGCAACACAATGGCGAGGAGAACAACAACACAACAGCAACAGCAACGATAGCAACAGCAACAACAACAACAACAACACAATACACAGAAACAACAACCAGGATAGCCGCGGCACAACGGTGGCCATAATCGGCCCTAACTCACAATACTCGTTCGTTATTGTCATCACTTCGATTGCAAAACGCCGTCATCGCCGCCGCCTCGCACAAATCGTCATTGTCGACGTCGTCGCTTTCTACACCGCCAACTTAAAACGTTTTCGAACTGACTCTGCTCCCCCCCCCCCACCCCACCCCCGCTCTCACTATCTCTCTCTCTAGGTTATGAACACTTCACGTCCGCGGTCGGTCCAATTGCAAGTTCGCATTGCCTAACCGTAACGATGCCGACGACGAGCTCCATCAATACACAAGCATCACTGCAGCAGCAGCAATGGCGGGGATCGAACCCGCTTGCACGTGCTATTTATTCCTGCAAATACCGCCGGCTGCAAGGACGCCGCGCACGCTATCATGTACCCCATACCCCCCCCTTATCACGCTAGGCCACGCCGTCATAACGTGGTCTTCACGCAGCACCTCTCCCCCCTCCCTTCTTCCCTTCCTTTTTCTCTTTCTCTCTCTCTCTCTCTGTTCTCCGGCTGCATGTGCAACATTCTGTATGTTCCGAATGTCGGAAGAATTTTGGCGTTATTCGTTGTTGCTCTTGCTGGTATTATTTGTTGTTCTTCCTGGATTCGATATTGAGTTATTGCTCTTGTTGTTATTGATAGCGTTGTTGTTATTGTTGTTGCTCTTGATGGTATTTGTTGTTGTTGTTGGTGTTGCTGTTGTTGTTGTTATTGTTGTTGGAGTCGATCTTGTTGTTGTTGCTGCTGTTGTTGGAGTCGATCTTGTTGTTGTTGTTGTTGTTATTGCTGTTGTTGTTGTTGTTGGAGTCGATCTTGTTGTTGTTGCTGTTGCTGCTGTTGTTGTTGCGGATCGGGATTGTGAGATCGTGGTCCAATGGTCATGTATAGCAAACACACTGCACGGCGTTCGGACCTAATAAACTATCAATATATGAAACGCTCCGAAATGTTATCTCTTTTAGGTCTCCGATATAAGCCAACCGCAATACGCGACGATCGTCACCACCATCCACAACAACAGCAGCAACAACAACAGCAACAACAACAACAGCAGCAGCAGCAACAGCAGCAGCAGCAACAACAGCAACAGCAACAACGATGTGACGGTCTTCAACGGGCGGTTGTGCCCAGCCAGCACTGAAGATGCCACCTTATTCTCTCAACATTTGTTTCCTCACTCCTCCACCTTGTCCACTTTCAGTTTTTCAAGTCAAACATTACGTATTAAGTTAATACTAGTCAAGAATAACGTTCATCATTATCCAGTTCATACGTATTTCGCATGCAGTACAGTTATTAGTGAAGGAACTGATCACACCGGAAAAACGAATAAAACGAATACGATTAATGATGTTATTATCAGTATAAGGTGTTAATACAACAATCCCAAAAAAAAAGTCCCGATTTGGGCGCTGTCGTATCATCCCGTTAGGTTGAGCGGGATCGTCTAAATAGGATAGGGTAGGGAGTCAGGTCAAACACATGTTATAATATGAAGCAAATGCTCATGCCCAAATATATTGCATTTGAATGCATCTAAATAACTAATATTACTACTACTTATAATCATAATATTAATTTTGTAAACAAGGGTTCACTCTTATAAATATGTCCAAGTATCACATTTACTTTAATATTCAATTCAGCATTTATTTCACCAGAAAATTGGTAGACATTTACTTTAATATGAATTATATAATATTTACAATCTTGTTTGTCTTGTTATCATTATTGCCTGAGTGTTGGTAACCACTCATTCAACATCATCATAATCGTGTTGCCTCTCTGTAGTTCCAACCACACCCTCTCACTGTCGTAGGAACCCCGTCGATGTTCTTAATAATAATAATAATAATAATAATAATTATTATTATTATTATTATTATTATTATTATTATTATTATTATTATTATTATATTACCAACATGATTAATGCACAGACGTCATAAATTTACAGGAAGCAAGCAGTGCATGACGAACCTGATCTACCCGTTCATACGTTGCAATAACTGAACGTACGTTACAAATGTAATAACTGAGGATTATAACAAATAGCATATAGTAGTAATAATAATAATAAACAAAAAAATCATATTAACACTAACAATATTACGAACAACAACAACAACAACAGCATTAAATCATCGCAATCTAATATCCGAGCACAAGTAGTCAGCGTATCATTTGTATGATTTTCGATTACTTACCACCCGTTGTGTCCGTATGTGTGTGTGAGAGAGAGAGAGAGAGCGATCAGAACTAGGCTAACCCGAAGCGCTAGCTTTGAATTTGCTCGTTGTCGAGATGTATCTGGGCCGGGCTTCGTTGTTATCACTGTTGTTGTTGTCGTCGTCGTCGGTTGTTGTTGTTGTTGCTGTTGTCGTTGTAGTTGTTGACAAAACAGGACACATGAGTCGGTTGACCTACTGTGTATGTGCGTGTATGTGTAAGCACGTATATCTGTGCCTGTATCTGCATGTCTTTGTTTATCGCGTGCACACGATATGCAGCAGCAGCAGCAGCCTGTACTGCTCCTGCTGTAATTCCCTATCGACGACGACGACGACGGCTACGTACGTCAGCAATGCATTAGCTTTATGGCCGCCTGAGCCGATAAGAACACGGACACGCCGCGAGCCGTTTTCACCACCTCTATCAGCATATCTCTTGCAGCTGGCCGCAGCTGTTTTTGCTGAATTCCTGCTACTGCTGTCACGAGCACCATGATCTTGGGGCTGAGAGAACCAAGAAGAGAAACCCCACACAACAATGCCGCCCACACGCTTTTTCTGTTACCCACACGCTTTTTTCCGTCACTCACTCACACAGTGTGTCCGTCACGCATACGGTTTTTCCATCACCCACACGGTTTTCTCCATCACCCACACGGTTTTCCCATCACCCACACGGTTTCTCCATCACCCACACGGTTTTCCCATCACCCACACCCCCGGCTATTCCCGTCGTCACCCACAATTTTCCTCCGTCGCCCACAAGTCTTCCCTTTAGCATCCACAAGGTTTGCGTTGAACCCACACGTTTTGCCTCATGCACACACAATTGTTCCCGCGTCACCCACACGCTACTCTAGCACTCACAGCCAACACAGTGCCGTAGTCCACAATACGTGTGAGGTAACCCACAATACGTGTGAGGTAACCCACCACACACCGAACTGCCGTCATCCGCCAATGATGAGGGCGGCCAACCACAGGCCAGTCACGTGCGTTATCACGACTCATCGGCAGAAAGACCGGCCGGCGAACCAACTGAGCTCTCAGTGGACAAGTATCACCATCTGCTCCCTACATAAATGCAATGCACAGAGATTGCCACCTCATTTGCTGGGTGCGTTGCTAATTGTCGGCACACATTGCCCGTAGAAATATATCGTATTGGTTGATAAATATTCATTGGAAGACATCGTCATCGTCATCATCATCATCATCATCAGCATCGCTCAGACATCATCTTCGTCTTTATCTCCATCTCGATCATCTTCGGCAGCAGCAGAAGCACCAACAACGTGCTTATCGGCGGCGGTATTGTTATCCGCATAGGTCCGAGCCGAACGAAAAGAAATCAGCCGGCTGATATTTTGCTTGCTAGCTGAATACGCTTGGTTTAATGGCAATGGTCATACGTTTGATGATTAGCTGACGATTTGATGACTTCGGTTTGCTTGAGCTATTTATTAGTAGTCTTCCTGCTAATAATGTCTTGCTTCCGCTTATGTGGGTTGGTTATACTTAGGGATGGTAAAATTGGCCGACTTTCTCCTTTAGACCACCGTTTCAGGACACATTTAGGCACGGGCGGCCGTTCTCAGTCGTTCCGATGTCTAATCTTCGTGCCGACGCTTGTTGTTGATGTTGTTACTGTTGCTGTTGTTGTTGTTGCTGCTGTTCTTGACGTTATTATTGTTGTTGTTGTTGTGCTTGCTGCTGCTGCTGTTGTTAGCTATCATGCCCGCTGTCCAGGCCGTGGTGGGCTGATCATGTCCTGACCATCACCATCAGCTTTCTCATTATCACGGCCTCCTTGACGGACACCAGCTGGCCTCAGCTCTGCGGACTCATTTCTTGTCTGATTCCGACTGCCTAAAGACAACACCACCATTACCCCACCGTCACTGGGTCAGCATAGTAGATAGACATCGCCTTCAGTGCACTTCTTGCTTTTGTGATGGTCACATCATAAGCTCCGAGTGACTTCCTCCCATTGACTTCCTGTGACCAGCAAGCACCTCATTTCGTTGACGTAATTTCGTCACTTGATTTCGTTACGGCTGAACACCGAACGCACGCAGTATGTGCCTAATCGAATGGTGATGCTCTACCTATCTACACGTGGAGTTGCACCACAACAGCCAGTTTAGAAATTTCTGCTACTTCTGCTGCTGCAATTGCGAACACGAACAACAACCTGCAGCAATAATACGATGCCTTCAAACACGACAGCAAGCCGATGTTAATGTAATTCCTGTTGTTGCTGGTATTCCCGTTGTTGCAAATAATCCTGTTGTTATTGTTGTTGTTGCTAATATTCCTGTTGTTGTTAATATTGTCGAGTATCTGTTGGTGTGTCGGGTGGGTCTTCTGAACAAAGCCAGTGATTGCAGAGCGTCACATGGATCACTTATGCCGCCGAGACAAACAACGAACGACAAAGACTCCAGTAACACTTGTTGTTAGTTTGTTGTTATGTTGTTCTTGTTGTTAGGTTGTTGTTGATGTTGTTGTTGTTGTTGTTGTTGTTGCTGTTTGTTGAGTAGCGGCCATAGCACTGCTGACTGACGACTCACTGGATGACGAGTAGCGAGTATACGAGTCTGCATGCTGGTCGGTGTCGACAGCTTGACCGCTCGGTGGTTCTGCCGGTAGGTCACAGGCAGATGGAGACCACGCTCTTGGATGGCAGACTTATAGGTTCTTCACAGCGAACTCTCACAATGCTCAGAGATCAACATTGGTCGACATCGCGATCAGATTGTTTGTAGTTGTTGCCATTGCTGCGGCTAGCAGAAGAGCAGCTTGTCAGCCAGCCAGCCAGCCAGCTGGTTAGTAGTGGTCGATCACTGACGTTCGCCTAACATCAATCAGTCAACCTATATATTTATTTATACCTACACCACCTACCACAAGGTGCGACAACAACGGCGATAACAATAACGACAGCAACAGCAACAACAAGAACAATAAATAATCACAGCAACAACAATATCCACTGTAACAACAACCACAACAACAACAACAACAGGAATAACAGCAAAAGTTGTTGCTGCTGTAGTTGTCCCAACACTATTCACTCCTGCTGCCTATACTGCTGCTATGCGGCAGCGCCACTTCGACTCAAGACGAGGCAGCACCGCCGAACAACAGTGGTGCCGTCGTCGTATAGGCTCGTTCACCTCTCAGCACCATCGCCACTACCACCACCACCACGACAATGACCCTCCTTCTTTTCCTTCACATCATCATCATTATCATCATCATCATCAACCTCATCATTATCATCAAACTCACCATCATCATCATCATCAACCCCATCATCATCATCATCATGTGGGCGAGAACCAAGCCTGTCCGAGCCGCCGCCGTGCATTCATCCTCCAGCCCTTTCCCTCCGGACTGTTGTTGTTGTTGTTGCTGCTGCTGCTGCTGCTGCTGTGTTTTGTTATTGTTACAATTTTCCCCCTCTCTCTCTCTCTCTCTCTCTCCCTGCCAGCCTACCTACCTCCACTCATCCAGCCCTTGCTCCGCGTGCTGTCCGCCGGTTTGTCTGCCCACAGGCTGATACAGACGACGAACGGATCGGCAACTGTGAGACATAGAGTTGTGAAAAAGAATGGAAAACTTTGTTAAGGAGGTTGTTTTTCGTTCGGGACCACCGTCCTCGGTTCCCTACGCGTTTGGATATATATATATATATATATATATATATATATATATATATATATATGTATATCTTTATGGTCAATGAGCCATGGAGGACCGGACACGCCCGAAGATATGTAGGGGAAATGCCACGCTAGAGTTTAACGGCAGTAACGCAGCGCGTTGGTCCTGCTTAAACAATGTTTGTGTTTGTTGGGTGCCGACTACTTATTGCAGATACATCCCACATATGGCGCCCTCCAGAAAAAAAGCGGTATTGCTGGACCTATACGTAGTGCTCCCGTGCTACCCGTGTTAACGAAAACAACCTCCTTAAAAAATATATATATTTCTAACCCGTATTAACGAGTGTGATAGCCTAGAGTTGACTCTATGCGAGAGAGAAAGAGAGACTGTGAGAGAGTTACAGACGTTGTGGGCGCCTCGTAGATAATAACCCAGCTGCCCGCCGTCGTGAACCACCCCGCGCTATTGCTGTCACTGTTCGGTCGAGCTTGTCTTGAGGATGAGGAGCGTCTGTTGGTCTGTTGTCTCTAAGCGAAAGGAACGGAGCAAGTACAACAAACACAGCAACAACAACAACAACAACAACAACAACAACAACGACAACAATAATAATAAATAATAATAATAATACTGATAATAATAACAATAACAACAGTGAAGAGAGGGCCAGCGTTATCATGTTGTGATCGATCCGACCGACCACCGCGGCCGTCGTCGTCTGCTTCTGGCTTGCTTGTTAGAATCAATCAATCAATCATCATTCGGCATTAAAATCTTGCATTGGTACTCGCAGCGGTATCAGCAGCAACAGCAGCAGCAGCAGCAGCTGGAGTACAGTCGACATGGCCCGCTCACAGTCCAACACCGAAGTCATCAGGTCATGCCAAAGCAGACCAGAGCAGATCAGGCCAGGTTCCAAAGTTAGCGCAGGACGACGACACGATACAGGACGTCGTCAGGAGTCGAAGCCACGGTGAAGGAAAGAGGCCGAACAACAGGGCGGCGGGGGACGGAAAGAGGCGTTGACCTCCGCTCGCCGCTCGGCTCTCTCCCTGGCCGTCGCAACCGTCGCGTTTTGCACGTGAGAGAGAAACGGTCGCGGATTGAGTCGTCGACGACGACGACGAAGGCGACAATGACGACGACAACAATCAATACGACTGACCGGCTTACTTTACTATTTTGCCCAAAGGCTGACGACCGGCAGTGGTGGTAATGGTGTTGGTGGTGGTGGTGGCGGTACATCATGAGGAGGAGATCTATAGCAATAGCAACTCCGTGCAGGCGATGCTGGCGCCATCTACTAGACGTTTCCATCTTGTTGAAATCACTGCTTCTTCTACTACTACTGCTACTAATCGTGTGTTTGTGGTGGACGATGGTACATGAGAGGAGCGTAGGGATGGATAGTAGTTGTCCGTAGTCCGTCCGTCCGTCTGTCCGTCATAGGTAGAGGCAGCTGGCAGAACAGAATACACAATGAAGTGTACGTCATCTGCCTCCGACGACGACGACGCCTACAGACAAGAGAGAAAGAGCGAATGATGCACTACTTACTAGGCCGTACTAGACACAACAAAAATACTAGATAAAAGAAGGCAGTGCCACTACACGTCATGTCCACATATATATATATATATATATATATATATATATATATATATTTGTATATACATACATATATACATATATATGTATGTATATATCTGTATATATATATATATATATATATATATATATATATTTGTATATACATACATATATACATATATATATATATATATATATATATATATATATATATACATATATGTATGTATATATATATATATATATATATATATATATATCGCAGGTGGGAAACGCTGATTCCTAAATAAGCAAGTTTGTATGCGCAGCACGTTAGGTGCTTGAACTCTGCTGCTTTGCCCACCGACACTTCATTCTCCAATGACAGCATTCGCAATACAGGTAGTTCAATAAGTTCTTAGAATGAAAACCAAGAATTTTCCAAATCATGTTTTTAAATTTATCGTATTCGACATACTCTCCGAGATGCTCAATACACTTTTCCCACCAAGATTTCAGAGCTTTTATACCTCTTAAGTAGAATTCCGCGTCTTTAGACTGAAAATAGGCATTGACAGCAGCCTTAACCTCTTCATTGCTGGAAAAACGCTTTCCACCGAGACTATTCTTCAAATGTCCGAAGAGGAAATAATCAGAGGGGGCCAGGTCTGGAGAATAGGAAGGTTGTTCAATAAGTTCGAACCTCAGTTGGGCCAGTTTTGCCGATGCTTGCCGGGACTTGTGTGCAGGAGCATTGTCCTGGTGAAACAGGACAACCTTCTTCTGCAAAGCGGGCCGTTTCACGATGAGTTCTTGCTAAAGGCAGTCCAACAGTTTTGCATAATATTCTCCTGTGATCGTTTTACCGCTCTCAAGGTAGTCGACCAGCATTATTCTACGTTGGTCTTAAAAAACTGTAGCCATCACCTTTCCGGTCAATGCCGTTGTCCGCACCCTCTTCGGAGGTCCTTCATCAGGTGCACACCATTGGCAAGATGCTTCTTGGGTCTCGGGAGTGTAGTGATGGACCCAGCTTTCATCGACGGTCATGAATCTGCGCCAAAAATCCGACGGATTGTTCGACATCTTGGCCAAATTTTGCCGTGAAGCGAAAACAGGCGCGTTTTTTTGGCCTTGGTTGAGCAAATGCGGCAGCCATTTTTCTCTGAGCTCTTTCATCTTCAAGTTTTCGTGCAGGATGAAATGCACACTACCCAAACTGATCCCCAAGGCTTCCGCTATCTCCTTAATGTTCACTCGCTTATCTGCGGCAACGATTTTCCGCACCTTTTCCACGTTTTCCTAATCAGTTGCCGTTTTTGGGCGTTTTGAACGTAGTTCATCCCGGTGCTCCTGCGACCTCTTTTTAACTCATTAATCCAGTTGGAAACAGTGGCAAAACATGGCGCAGAGTCACCGTACATCTCGTCTAACTCAGTTTTCACTTGGGTCGCATTCCAACCTTTGAAATAAAATGCTTGATAACCACTCGAAACTCTTTTTTCTCAATTTTTCAAAATCACGCCGATACGTTGCACGGGAAAAGCGATCAAACGAAATCGCAACGGCCAATCACCATAATATTTTGACTGCTGGCAGTCGAAAACTTGCAGTTCCTAATAGCGGTGGAAGCGCGCCAGAATTCGAATTCTAAAAAGCTCATTCTAAGAACTTATTGAACTACCTGTATAAAGCAACGGTTCTATGGAACTCGTTCGCGAAGTACTCTGACGCGATCACTTGACCCCTTAGAGAAGACTTGGAATATATGGAAATCATTTTGACAGATCTTTTCAGTAGCTATGCTAAGTAGTTGATCTAACTTCACATGTACTGGAACTACATATGTACGCGTTTACACATACCTAGCTTTTTGGGCGACTCCAATGTTTGAATATTTCCCGATTACCAACGTCTCACTATTTACCTTATTACCTACTACAATCTGCAAATCAATTATGTTACACGTGCGTTCTTTCTGTCCGAGAACAACAAGACTACGAAGCCCGAGAAGAGATAGCTGCACGAATACTACACATGCATAACGTAATGCAGTACTTCATTGACAGGTCTTGCACGCTATATTCTATATTCCCGTACCGCACTGTATACTAGAATCATGTTTTACTTGTAAATCGTATGAGTCAAAATTCCAAAACGGTCGTGTATTAAACCACCATATGATTTAGTTTGCCGAGTCCTCATCTATATTTTTTCAGCACTACCATTCATTGGTGGTGTCGTCCTCAACCTGATGTTGCCCTACGTGTCTATATGAATATTTTTGCTAGTTCCAAAGCTTGTGTACGTGGGGACATGGGAAAGTTTTTAGATTTTTTCGCCTCCTAGTAGAGAATGAGTTAAGATCCGCTGATGGATAGCCTCATTTTGTTTTTTGTATGTTTGGGTGTAAGGTTAGAGTCGACTCTCCCACAGGAAGCACCCAAAGTACTTGAGCTGCGTACTGCACCCTTCTCTACAAGTTACAGCCCACTCCTGGGAAGCGTCTGTCTTTAGTCTTGGGTGGTGCTGTGTCCCTCTGTATGATCCTGCAAGATCACTTCAGAGCACTCGCCAAGAAGCTCTTTTATGAGTAGTACATCGTGTTTTGTTACAGAACGAATGAGAGGCGGGAGTACTTCTGGCTGAAGATTTCTAATCGAAGTCCACGAAAGCCGGTCTTCTTTATTCTCGAGACAGGTCGTCTTCACAGGTGATGATACCTCAGTGTATTTTTATAACACGCTACTCAGGTTCCAGAGCTCGCAGTGGTCAATCGTTGGAGTACCTCCGCTCACAAGTGAAGTGCCAAGAGCCGGCATGGTGCCTCTTTTCCCCCCGAGTGAAGTGAGATCTGTGGCGATGATCGAACTGGAAAAAGGTAATAGTAGTAGTAGTGGTAGTTGTACAGTGACGAGCTATCGGCAAACTACAGGACGCCTACCAAATGTTTCCATGACGCTCACCAGGAAGGGTTCTAAAGCGTCTTTTAGACTAGTAGCTTCTTCACCACTACAACGCGCTAGCTCATTGCGCTAAAAACACTGTGATGCAAGTGTACCCAGGCTATTAATCTGACTCGGCGTCGTGCGATAACGACCTCCTTCCGAAAATAAAAATATTTGAAAGCAAAACGTCTCGATTCACGCGAATCGATGCTTGAAACCGTCGAGGTGGAGATAGAAAACATCAAACAAATGCGTTATGGAGACATCCTTCGATATATCGAGCATCTACCCCTCCAAGAATTGTAGAGAAAGTGGTGAACATTTGGTCAAAAGCTGAATAATGAATGATTCTACCTTCAGAATAAAGCATTTTCAATCGATATTCTATAATAGAAATTTCAAACAGTTGTCCAAGTCCGTACGGTCCATACTGGATGGAATTACATGAAACTGTTGGCGTGCAAAACTAATTCTTAAGCGGTCACACTTAGGACGTTTCATTTGATGGCCGCCGTATATCTACGGGTGAAGGGAAGGTTGTAGACGAAAGAGTACACTTTAATGAGGGGCGCAGCCGTTATCACTCAATGGAGCACACCAACAATATGAATTACAACCAAAATTGCATAGGGCCAGGCTGGCAAGACGGAGGATTCTGGAGCAATTGAGGCTTTAAAGATTTAAACTATTTGTTTAGATACACTATTGCGCCTCTAGGGGGTACACAAAACACAGGCCCATTAAATCAAATTGACGTAATAAGAACGTATGGGACTGAAAAGACAGATGTATCGTATGAGATGCTTTTAATATATGTTGCTTCAAAAACAGTCTCTTCAAATCATCATACCTACGATCATAGAACAACATGTCCTGCTGGAGCTGATTATTCTAGTTATTATACATAGTTCTTAATCGATTTTATGAAAAGAGTATTATGGGCGATTTTTCCGCCCAGTTATTATCTCGCCGATCCACAAGACAATTCTTTAATTTCGAATGTGGACTACCTGTGTGTTGCACAGCCATTCATATCATGTATAATATTTTAAACACTTGACGTTGATTTATTTCAATACCTAAACACTTTTTCGGGCTGACCCTCAACTAACATTTAACGTCCACGGGACTGCTTTCGCATTGCTTCGTAAGACGTAAGACCCCATAAATACACATGTGCAACGGTGGGGCTCGAACCCCATGTGCAGCACCTACGTATCTCCTCCAGTCGCTAGGCGCGCGCCAATGCTCCACACCACCGGGCTAGAATTAAACATTTTTTAAGGAGGTTCTTTTTAATTCTAGACTATCCTCCGTCCCCTACGGGCTTGGAACTTAACCTGAGGTACATCTTCAATGCACCGAGGGCCGGACATGTTAAGATATCTAGGGTTTCCCCAACAGTCCTTGGCAGCATGGCCGCTGACTCTCAGCGGTATGGTTTATCATCTATTCTCAATGAGCATCGCTCAAAGAAAATTCGATCAACAACAGGGATCGAACCGGCGACACCCTGGTAGATGACAACCATGTCTAGCGCACTAGTTCCCTAGACCACGCCGCCACGCCACACACCACTGGGCTGGATATATATTTCAATACTGGTGTCTTCTACGGGTGAGCATGCTCTCGCTTGCAAGAGGAGCGCCGGTAGATTCACAAGACATTCAGCTTTGGTCGACGTAATACACCGAGCAATGCAGTCAGCCCACATACCGGCAGTCAAAACGCGGTCGGCCTGTTAGCCAACAGCGTCCGGACGGTCTGACTCTACAGGTAGTTCAATAAATTCTAAGAATGAAAACCAAGAACTTTCCAAATCATGTTTTTAAATTTATCTTATTCGATATACTCCCCGAGATGCTCAATACACTTTTCCCACCAAGATTTCAGAGCTTTCATACCTCTTAAGTAGAATTCCGCGTCTTTAGACTGAAAATAGGCATTGACAGCAGCCTTAACCTCTTCATTGCTGGAAAAACGCTTTCCACCGAGACTATTCTCCAAATCTTCGAAGAGGAAATAATCAGAGGCGGCCAGGTCTGGAGAATAGGAAGGTTGTTCAATAAGTTCGAACCTCAGTTGGGCCAGTTTTGCCGATGCTTGCCGGGACTTGTGTGCAGGAGCATTGTCCTGGTGAAACAGGACAACCTTCTTCTGCAAAGCGGGCCGTTTCACGATGAGTTCTTGCTAAAGGCAGTCCAACAGTCTTGCATAATATTCTCCTGTGATCGTTTTACCGCTCTCAAGGTAGTCGACCAGCATTATTCTACGTTGGTCTTAAAAAACTGTAGCCATCACCTTTCCGGTCAATGCCGTTGTCCGCACCCTCTTCGGAGGTCCTTCATCAGGTGCACACCATTGGCAAGATGCTTCTTGGGTCTCGGGAGTGTAGTGATGGACCCAGCTTTCATCGACGGTCATGAATCTGCGCCAAAAATCCGACGGATTGTTCGACATCTTGGCCAAATTTCGCTGTGAAGCGAAAACAGGCGCGTTTTTTGGCCTTGGTTGAGCAAATGCGGCAGCCATTTTTCTCTGAGCTCTTTCATCTTCAAGTTTTCGTATAGGATAAAATGCACACTACCTAAACTAATTCCTAATGCCTCCGCTATCTCCTTAATGTTCATTCGCTTATCTGTGCCAACGACGTTTCGCACTTTCTCTATGTTTTCCTCATCAGTTGCCGTTTTTTGGCCTCCTGGACGTAGTTCATTCTCGGTGCTCCTGCGACCTCTTTTTATCACATTAATCCAGTTGGAAACAGTGGCAAAACATGGCGCAGAGTCACCGTACGTCTTGTCCAACCCAATTTTTACTTGGGTCGCATTCCAACCTTTGAAATAAAAATGCTTGATAACAACTCGAAACTCTTTTTTCTTCATTTTTAAAAATCACGCCGATACGTTGCACGGGAAAAGCTATCAAACGAAATCGCAACGGCCAATCACCATAATATTTTGAGTGCTAGCAGTCGAAAAGTTGCAGTTCCTAATAGCAGTGGAAGCAAAATTCGAATTCTAAAAAGCTCATTCTAAGAACTTATTGAACTACCTGTAGTTCCAAGGAGTGAAGGTCGCTGCCTTGTGTACGACGTCACTGTATCTTGCACGTTGGCCGCTTCTTATGCTTACCATACCAGCAGGGATGTCGCAGCAACCGCTCGCCTTGCTGAAGATCGCAAGTTGGCAAAATATCATGAACTGGAATAAAACTTTATCGTTCAACCAATTGCCTTTGAGACATTAGGCCCAATGGGAAAAATTACAAAGAGCTTTCCGGCGGAGCTGGGATCTAGAGTTGCTGCATCAACCGGCGATAGAAGGGCGTGGCAGTTTTTGATACAAAGAATATCAGTTGAAATTCAACGCGGAAACGCCGCGTCGATAATTGGTTCATTGCCCACGGGCAAGGGACTCCCTTTTCTGCCGTAGCCGAATCAAGTCGGCGTCAAAAATTATATGTGCAAATAAAGAATTTAAATAAATAAAGCCATACTTTGGTATGAAAAATAACTTTAAATACCTGTTATCAGACGATCTACTAGAAGAACATCAGCAGTGTTTTACCAAAGCCAAGTCCACAGCAGCCCCACTTGTCAAAACGGTCTAAGATTGGGCGACGCATATTAAAGCAGGAAATCATTTGATTGAATATATTGTGATTTCTCTAAAGGGTTTGATAGGGAGCATTGGATGTGCTGCTTGTCCATCTGGTGTACGGCTCCTTTCTTGGTTGTTACGGCTCCTGGCCAATTTTATTTTTGTGGGGTTTTTATTTAGTCGCAACCCGACACAAACACACCCTTGACGGAGAAGCTAAACTCATTATAAACTCAATTTGAGATTTTGGCGTAACCGTGACCATTAGATTTTAATATACATATAACCAGCACTATTCCATCTGCAAATCTCAAATGCAAAACTATGCTCAGATGTTATATTGTAAAGAGACCGAAATGTTATTATTATGTATATCAAAGTTTAGTATTATCATTACGATTGAACTCTATACCGAGTAGCAAGGCGCTTCAACATTGACAGCAATACCCTAGACATACGAAAAATCATTAGAATTACATGAAAGCGCTGGTCTATATATGTTGCATATTCTATGCTCTTATAATGACGTCTACATTTGACTAAATGAAGCTGCCAAATAAAAAGCTGCCGTTGGGATGATTACGGCAAGCCGTTCTCTGCCTCGCGAGCGTTAAGCAGATGATTCCGATGTGTAAATCTTCTTATAAACCGGGTGCACATAGAGGAAGGAATATAGCAGCCATGTACTCTGTTTTACATGTAGTTTACGGATAAGCGGTTTCCATGTATTTAAAAATAATACCATTATTTTGTTTGTTATAGTAACTCGACACACACAGGAAGCTCTGCCTAGCACATCTCATCCAGTACTACGGAGTATGCTATCCGCCCCTTCCTTTGCTGCTTCCTTCCTTGTTGGATTGACTGGACTTCGTTCGACATTGTGCGCCTGCCAGTGGAGTCGGGGTGGCGCGCCGTGAGTCGAACTCCTCGAACTCCTGAGCGAAGTGCATGGTGGAGGTGGTGAGTTACATTGGCAGGCGGTGCCCTTTCCACACCCGCTAGACTTCATTGCTCTGCTCCACAGGGGAGGTGGTGGAGATGGTCGTCGTGGGGGTGGAGGTGGTCGTCGTGGGGGTGGTGAAGTACGAGGACGACTCAGAGCCCAAACACCCCGCTCTCACCCTCCCAGGCTAGCAGACTAGCAGACGCTGGGTAGGTTGGTGATAGTGGTGATGATGGTGCTGCTGCTGCTACTGTTGTTGTGTTGTCCTTAAAATGGAAGCAGTGACGACAAAGTAGATGAAATGGTGGTGGTGCTGGTCGACGGACAACTGAAGAACTGCTACGGCAGCCACTAAGTGCGCGCTGTGGTGGACTGTGGTCACCTTCGTGGTTGGCCGAGGCGCCTATGGTCGTCACTTCGTAGTGAACACCCTAGCGAAGAGGTAGAGTCATCCTAGTAGCCTGGTAGTTTGTTTCCCCTTCCGCCCGGCACCAACAACGTCAAGTCGCAACGTCATCACATTGTGCAGAGTGAGCAGAGTGGCTGTAAGCTGTGAAACTTCCTTAGCCATCGCTAATGAGAGACAGCTTACTCAATCAAGATCAGCGCCCCTTCCCCCCCCCCCACGGATCTCCATCTTTCTCCGATAACGCGTTACGGCGGATCTTCCTTCGTGATTGATTGCGCGTACACAAATAACAGTTGTTGTTCTTATTGTTGTTGTTGTTGTTGTTGTGTTGCTGGCGATCATTAGAGTTTGATTAGCCGTGCGTGCGGCCATGTTTGTCTAGTGTCCAGCGGAACTTGTCGGAGTTACTGCGTACCACGGTACACTTTGGAGTTGTCAATTGAAAGCTGTACTGAGGGCACACGTTCAACGCGGTCGACGCAGAACTAAAGAAAAAGCATCTGATGAGACGACTCATCGAGGCGGACGAATCTCTACATCCCTCCCGCATGATTCGGAATAGATTCAGTGCAATGGTAGACATGATGATCTTTATCGCCGTCTACTAGATTCGGATGAGAATTACAGAGAGAGTTTTTTGTTGGCAAACAGTACGGACTGGTTACGAGTGTTTTTGACGGAAGGCGCTTTATCGGCGAATCGTCTTCCATATCACTTCCCTTTATTGCTCTCCGCTAGCGCAGCAGAGTAAAAAGGATTCTACCTTAGGAAACCAACGCATACCGCGACGTTGGACGCTTTCTCTCAGACCGATAACCCGCGGCGAAATTTGCTCCTTGATCTTCATAATCCCGAGTTTCTCACTCGGAATTAGTAGTGGTTGGTTCCCAGAAGCTGTGATGATAGCCCACCTTGAGCAGTCATTGTCAGCCTGTGAGATCTTACTAATTTCTGCGTAACGTAGGTCCGTACATACTTCTGCGTGTACATTGCGTATTGAAACCAAAGCATTTCTATACTCGATTCATGTGTAAGAAGTGAGGAATCAACGACAGGGTGCGAAGTCACTCTCACTCGTCCATCGATCCAAAGAAGATCCATAACCGACCGATGTCGACGTCTAACCCGGTGTTGTTGTTGTTACCAACGAGCGGCACGTTGTACCGTCACAACAAATGTCCACACAACCCAGCAGAAGTGGTATTGTTCCTGTGTGAAGCGCGACCCGCCACCACACAGCGGTGAAAGAGATAACCCGGCGGGCCGAGTTCGTCGTAAGTCTGCCTTCCAGCCCACATATCCGCCAGCCCCTTGTCCACCATAGTGGTCTTCTTGGCCGGCTGCAGACGTCGGATCGGCGCACTGGTTGTTATTGTTGGTTTGCTGCTTGCTGCTCGTCTAAGCTCGTCGACTCGACGACACTCACTGATATATGGGCTCGAGCCGTGAGTCCGATAGCTGGCTGGAACAGATGTCGGCGTGCGAACTGGAGTCCACCCGCTAGCCCCCTACCGGGCAGGCCGGGGCGCCATCTGGTGGCAACCAAGCCAAGCTGTCCTCCGTTAAGAAAGTCATGTCTGAGGTAAGAGATACAGGTTGCGCATATGTTGTCGTTCCTCTGTCGTAAGGAATTGACACACAATCGGCCCCAATTGAGCAAATGAATGATTATATTTACTTCGCAGATTTGATTGATTTATTGTTTGCTTGACATGCATACCTAAGCAGCCACGTCACCATTGTATCCTCATGTAAAGTTCCATTGACTGAGAAAATGAGATGAAGCCTCGATTGTTCTAGATGTTTGGTTTAGTTCTTAACCAAGGAATAAATAATCGACATTAGGCCATTTTTGTAACTGGCTGATGTTGTAAAATACAGTTCCGTTGAATAAACCATGTTTAAAATTGAATTCAATTGAAAGATTGATAAGAGAAAGAATGTCCGAAAATAAAAGCGTATCTGTGCCAACTGGCCTCCTGGTCTTAACCAATGCAGTTACTCTTTTCCGGGGGCAAGCGGAGCGATGCATGGGTGCTAGGGTGTAGCATTGGGGAAACCTGTGAATGGATATAACGACAGAGATTATATATACCCTCGTATAAATTTGGTTTTAAAAACATTTCGCTAGCGACTAGCTTCCTCTTATGAACCCCCGTTTGTAAAAATAGTGCACAGTTTGGGCAGTATGAAGAAATGCGTGTGACCAAGTGGCCCAATTTATTGGAGTTACTCGTCGCGAGAAACCCAGTTACAGTGCCTAGAGGCAAACTTCAGTTTTTTGCGAGAGTTTTCGTGAAGGGAGTGGTTGGGTTTTGCATCACTTAAGGCGTAGAACTTTTACCTTAAAACCCAGGCCTTTATTTACCGAGTAAGTATCCGATACGCAAAGTTTTGATCGGCCGTGTCAACCAGTGGGATACTCAGCCATAAGCCGTGAGCCTGTGAGGCAGCAGACACCACGTGCTGCCACAGACGCGGGAGACTGGGGCATCTCTTCAAAGAGCGCAGAGGCACATCTGTGCTACATTTGTGGCGTTGAGGGACATGCGGCTGATGGAGATGCTTGCCCGACATTAAGTATGTGCCTAGAAGAAGTCCGCCGTAGCACTGCTAAAAAACTTGATAGATGTACCACGGTGCCAAGAAGCTGACGCTGAAAGGGGTTATTGCTACCACCATTGAACCTTCGGGCCGCGAAGTCGGCCAACCTAAAAGACACACCTCTAGGGGAACCCTGAGCAGGAAAAAATGTATTTTGCGATAACATAGATTTCTAAAGTACTTAAGCTGAGCTTCAACTACAGCAAAGAAGCTACGCTTTACTTTGAGAGACTACCAACAGGCTAGGCACCTAGCAAGCCTAACATCCGGGGGTAGAAAACCGCCGACCGCGTCGGCTTGCTTTGAAATGACCAGCATTGTACTTTGCAGCCGCTGTAGCCTTTTCTGCTACATTAGGCGTATTTACGTGTTTACACTTACTATTCCAGCCTCATTACTTTGCTTGACGGGTTAAACAAACTCTTAAATGACCTATACTTCTATTTAGAAGGCTAGCGGGGTAAACATTTGGCATGTAACTACGGCCTTTGCAGCTCACGGATTTCATCACGTTCTGTGCAGCGTAGAGTTTTCATAAACCACTGGACGAATGTCGATGCAAACAATGCTGGAGCAAATGTGATAGATACCATGCCGCCGCGGCTGTCCGGCGGTTCGGTTCATAGCAGAACTAGCAAAACGCTAGACTAATGTCGAACTCGGTTAGGTTGTGTCAAAGCATTCTAATAAAACATAAACACACAGAGCCCGGGTGTTATTAAAATAACTAAATATTCCTATTTTAGGCAAGGAAACATTCCGTTTTTGTCATAACCGTCAACACATGGGGCTCCGCCAACACCAACTGAAGGGGACTCTCCTCAGTCCTCGTATAGATGGTGGCAGAGGATCTTTTCCTTTCTAACATTGATTCTTTCACCTTCTACAGAGGTGGGAGCATCAGTGTTAAGACCTAACAGTAATGTGTTTACCGAAGTTAAATACTTATAAGAGGGACACAGAATCTCACACTGGAGGCGGCCTGTGGAGCCCCTTTGATCGAAGCCCACAAAGTAATCATGGCGTACCGAAGATGAGCACGGGGGCGTTACTTCTACTCGCGACACCGATTACCTGGGATCTGAAGGCGGAAAAGCGCCGTCGAGTGTAGTGGGACGCTACACATAGGGAAGAATATGAGCTGCAGCGTGGCATCACCCTAAGACACGAGAAGCAGGAGGGCCTGGAAGAGAGTAGTCCCGGCGCCAGTGACTTGCATTGATGCCCGTGTATGCGAACCAACCGCATTTCCACTTACTCTTCTAGAGAAGAGACAATACTTAATTGTTTAGTAACACCACACGGTTTAGTGACTCTCTTCCTCACTGTCTGCTGCGTGGGCAAGTGCATTACTCCAGTAAACTTTCCCTTACAATACCGTCGTTTCTCTAAGGATATACATACAGATACCTTGCGTCATGGACGTCAATTGGTGGAAGCCGTGCACGCGACGCAAGGTTATCACGAACCTGAACAAACCTGTGTCTGCAAATACTGCCGAAACGTGTGTGATAGATATCATGTGGGAAATTGTAATCAAATTAGGTCATTTTGACCCAACCAGAATTGAACGTTTTATCATCCTGACGATGTTGGCATATGAACATATGTATTTTATAAGTAGAAATCTAAATGTACATATGTGTATGCTCACCAAATGTCAGCTTATAGGACATAACTAGGTATAATGACACGATAAAGTGTGAAATAAATTGAATTGAATCAAACATACAGATACAGATAAGGTTTTATCTGTCGTTTAGACTCCAATGGGCATTCTACTGGCAAAAGGCGGCACTATACACTCATATACAAAATATCCCTTTAATTTCGAAACTACACTGCTGCCGCTGTATATCGGAGCATTCGTGTGATATACGAAGGGGGAACTTGGGGTTGCTCAAGAAGGGCTTTCTAAGTTCAGAAAAAGCGGTCGTGCCCTGAACAAAGGCCAGCAAATGCTATTTGCAGGCATGTTTGAAGAGCGTCAGCTGCCAGATAAGCCAATCAGTGACTGCAGCATAAAGGAATGAAACACATAGCTTTATTCATGAGTACTTGCAAAGACACTCGAAAGCATATAATAATATTAAAAAACACGAGTAAAGTAATTTATTTAATCAAACAACAAGTTTCAAGAAAATGACAAATCAATATCAATAACACATATAATGTACGGGAATTAAATGGTAGTGCAGTATTTTCGACCAGAGTAAAGTCATTCAAGTTAAACATTTTTAAACTGATATCGTTAACAAAAGAGGACGCCAACGAAAGCAAAAAAGGAAACTAAGAGGAAGAAAAAGGCTTTTTAAGACTTCTCTTGGGGGCCGAACAACTAGGAATGGCGGCCATGGATCGCTTTAAATAACGCTAAGAGGTAACTTGGGTCTGAAGCATTAGGCTAGCAGATGTCTCTCTTACTGCAAAGCTATGGTACAAGTGCAGTATGCGAATCCACTAACTGCTCCTCAAAATATGTTTACGTTTCTGGGTTCTGGTGCTTTTGCACCTTTTTTCTGCGTTGTGTACAATACAAGCCTTTGTCATATGATTCTGGACATCTTTATTTTTTAGACAGTGTTGTAGTAAAAAATCGCATGCAGATTCTGAAACATTCTACTAAACTACACGTCCCTGTTATGCTGTTGTTTCGATGGCGCTACTTTATTGATCGAGTTCAGGCCGTCCTCCACCGTTTGATTAGCGAATCAATGTACTAGAGTTTTCTGCCAGCTAACGATACGTTTGATGGGGTGACGTCAGACCTTAGATCCTCTTTTTCCCGTATTTCATATGTTATCAGCCTCGGCTAAGCGGTTACCACAGATCTTAACTAGCAAACATATCATCAAACCTAACGTTTCCGGGCTGACCCTCAGCCAACATGTAACGTCCACGGGACTGTTGCTTCGCATTGTTTCGTAAAACGGAGCCCACAAATACAAATGTGCAACGGTGGGGCTCGAACCCCATGTGCAGCACCTACGTGTCTGTCTCATCGAATCGCGAGGCGCACGCGAATGCACCCACCACGCCACCGGACTCGACTAACATACTCAAATCTATCAAAGCTTGCTTCGATGTAATGCCAAAGTAATACCGAGCCTGGGGGGTGGGGAGGAATTCGGGTTTAATGGGTTTGCGAGTCTCACACTAGTCACACAGGCTGCTAGTGGCGCATGTGCATCATGCATTCCCGAAACCTCCTAGAAAAAAATAAAAAAATAAATCAAAGCTTGCTTAAAGCTTCATTGTAGTTAATGCTCCCTGCATATTATTTGGCGGGGTATCGTTAGACCTTAAAGCCGCCTGTTTTTCCGTATTTTAAATGCTATCACCCTCAGCCTCAGCCAAGCGGTTACCACAGGCCTGAACTAACTCGGCCTCTGTATCAAACCTATCAAAGTTCGCCTAGAGCTTCACCGTCGCACCAATGCTTTTGCATTCTATTCTGGCTGCAGGTGAGCTTCACAAAACGCGCGGCTGCGGAGCTGAGCCGCTGTTTCAACGGTCTGGCGGTTCGAGCGAAAGCCGGCGCGTCAAACGCCGCATCGAGTCTGCGTACAACAGATCATACGCGTGGAGGCGCGACGAGCAGCGCGACAGGTACGACGGCCACCGGCAGCGGTGGGAACTTGAGCGCCGGAGCATCAGATCAGCAGCGAGAAATATTCTGCCACGGAAAAGGCTCGCCTCCATCCACCCAACATGGTTAGTACTTACTGTCTCAGTACGATGCCGATGCTCATCTCCGGACACCCAGTAGAGTCATGTCCGTGTCTACATGTCTTCCATACATTCACTTCAAAATTACACAAGCAGAAAATGTACGTACCGTTTATAGCTACAGAGAAACAGAACACAAACATGTTATATGTGTTAGATATGTTAAGATAATGTCGTTGCTTGCTTTTTCCAAACACTTTGGAGTCTTTCTGTAATGTGTATATAGCTGCCGCCGTGTGGAACTAGTGGAAATATGATCCGGGCCCACACAAAAAAAACGAGATAAGGAATAAAACAAATTGACATGTTAGGTTGTCACGTTGCAAACAATTGCGTCTTCTCGCCTAGATTGCAATACATGACGTTACATACATGTAAACACTTTTTATTGTTTTTAAATACTCGTCAACGATGTCAATGACAATCTGCCAACAACGACTATACTTTTTATCATATGGTTAATTAACTCCGCATTTTTGGAAAAAACTTCCACTGGTGTTTCTATGATTGATTGATATTTTTATCATTCGCTTGACATAAGTACCTAGATACACATGTCACCATTTATATCAAGGGCGCTTAGAGCGGCAGCATATATGTTACCGACGCATCCAAAAGTACTATTATATGTACTTCTTTGTACTATCAACCTGGCCATTTCTAACATTTGGTCCTAAAACTAGGGCCTCCGGCAGGTCTGTATTGCTGCTCCCCCCAAGGCTGTACACTCTTTTACTATATTTTCGATTGACTCATTCCCTAGCCAACAGCTCGACATTATGTACTTTGCATTTCTCAATGTTTAGCTCTATGTAATCTGGTATCCCATTGCTGACTATTGCCCCCAATCTCCCTAGCCGCGAACTCTATTCTGCGATCACACTTCGTTTCGATCCTTAGTGCCGTCTTCACTAGCTGCATCTGTTTAACCCATCTTCTATTTGGTCTAAAGAAGTGAAATTGTTCTGTTAAATATTTTTGCAATGATACGTTAAATACACAGTGTATAGATGTATAGCATATACACACTGTATAGATGACTTAATAACGGTGCAATGTCGGGGAGCATAGTGGGTGGCTAATAACCACCAGGCTGCTTGAAATTGTATGTAAGATCACGCCTTGCCTTGGTGCAAAAGAACGCACGTTTGTTTACGAGACGCTGACTTGTTTGAGTCTGTTTTCTGCGACTTAACGGTAACTGTTCGCAATGAGCCTGTCTGTCGATGCTCATTGTGACTAGATATTTAACCATATCGCTGAGAGTTAACGCCCTTGCTGCCACAATGACTGTTGGGGAAACCCTAGATATGTCAACGTATCAGGTCCTCGGTGCATTGAAGATATGCCTCAAAATGAGTTCCAGCCCCGTAGGGGACGGAGGATAATCTAGAACTCAAAATAACCTCATTAAAAGCAATTTTTAAATTTAGCATTGCGACTACGGTAAAATGGAATGGCCGGTCGACGGTCAGGAGTTCGATATAGAAGGATGGGTAGTGGCCTCAGTTACTTCACACGGCATCACCCTGGTTTGGGACGACTTGACAATCGGACAATTCAAGGATCTCCACAAGATCATTTCAGCAGCAACTTCCGTAACCTTCCTCAGAAGATCTTTTGCGTTAATTACTCCGGCACGCGCGCAACCGTCCAGTTGACACACTTAACGGGGTTCTCTGCCCTTTAGCCAAGATCTATTGCGGGGTTTTCACTTGTCTGTCACGTCCGCTCTTCAGGAGTCCAGGACGCGCTCCGTCGAGAAGATGCGATTTCTACGATACGCATTCGACGAAATCTCAGTTCTCTCGTGTAAAGTTTTTTTTCTTCAAGAGCTCCGTCATGTAGCCACGCGATACGCTATTTTATTACTAGCTCTGCAGACGTCAGAATTTTCATGCGACAGAAGTGAGCTGTCTTTGCAAATTTTGCGTTGACGGCACCCATGTGTGCACCACACTGTATCATCTTGATACTTGCCGAGCCTCGAGCAGCTAGCCGGCTCTTGATATTCGCTTAGAACTGTATCAATAGAAACTACAAAGTTGGTATAGTAAATAGCATGGCATAGGGGGAATAAACGCGCCCGCGGAAAGAGATGAGCGATACATTCGACATAGAGGTCTACAATAAACAACTGTCCTCTCCCGCCACAAGCTCATGTTAGCGGGCTCTAAGTAATAAAAACACAAGAAGATTTTAAAAGAGCGTATATTGGAAGATTTCATACTGTGTTACATGTGGTGTTCAGCATGGTATTCACGCTCACCCTTGTACATATATACGAGAATGTATATACATGCTAGTTTTATAGAGATTAACTGGTAAAATGCATGAGCGCTCCTGAACGACGTTGTTAAAGCCCCGGTAGCATGAGATTCACAAAACCCACTTAAATCCAGTTGTTCTATTTGACCCTTATCGGGGGTGGGCGCAGAACTTTGATTCTCGATATTACTTTACCTGGCTACTTTATATAGCTGATCGACCTTGTGCGGCGGTTATTGTCGCCTCGGAGGCCTATTCTGCAAATATTTTTGCCATAAACCAAGATTTATTATCCTTGAGGAGCGCTTTTCCAAGAGCTTGGCATATCAGAGAATTTTCCATATATGTATATATATATATATATATATATATATATATATATATATATATATATATATATATGTATACATATATATACTGTTGACACACCAAACAGACATTAAAATGTTCGTCAGTATTTTTATTAATAAGTTGGTTTAAGCAGTTCTTCGCAGCAATATCTCAGAAGGCTACTAAGAGTCTCTGTGCTGATACAGTAATATGAAATATTTGGACGGGTATTTATACTAACATTGAATAAGCAAATATATATGCTACTACAGCTAACTATATATTTACTCTGCTTTTATTACTGTTTCGCTATCTTATGAGGCCCGAATCGTTACAGCATTACAACATATTTTCTACAAGAATTCCGGAATTGTAATTAACTTTCGCAATGGGCGCTGTTACGCATTTGACTGTGGCAATTGCAGCAAATTCACCGGGTGTGTTGGATTTTGCTGGTCGGCGGCGCCGACCCGGCGCGGCACGTGAACTCTGGACAGCCCTTACACGGCCACAGACAGCAAGCGGTCTCCTTGAAGATCCGGAGTTTCTGCGGAAACTGTTTCGTTACTTCAGCGGAGCCGAACGATGTGTCTTAGCTCAGGTATGGCTATGAAGGTGTTGGCCTGTGTACCCTACTAATGCTGTTCGATTAAAGTATATTTGCTTTATACGTAGTAAATGTCTTGCCCCAATTCGAAAGGAAGTTCGTTCGTTCACATGACGGGGAAAGCGACGTTTGTACAATAGGTGTGTATACGTACGTTTTGAGGCGAGTCAATTCCTGTGCTTATGCTATGATCCGAGTAAAGCAAGGTGCAAAAGCAGAACGCTGTTAATAAATCGATTTTGATCAATCGATTAGTTGCATCGAATAGCTCATTGATGTGCCTCTGAAGCAGCTCAGACGCCGGGAAAGAGTTCCTTAAATAGTCGATTTTGGTCAAAGATGATTCTGATGAATTTCAAAACGGTACCGTCATATCGCTTAGCGTAGCAGACATTAAACATCTATGATGTACGTGCTTGTTTTTCTGTGCTTGCGTGCTTTTTGTGGGCGTAGGACACACCTAACGTTATTATATCTTCTATAGCATCATATGAATGCCCCCTAGGCTATCCTCTATTCTATTAGTTGGGCTATATTAGTACTTGATAAGGCGTTACTCAAAGTTCCTTCACTTACAAGGTAATTCGCAAGATAGCTGACCCCATGCAGCTAACCTTAATTGCGATCGGTATATGTGGTCCAATCTAGAAACAGGGTGACCGGGCTCATTCGTGGACGACATTTGGCTGTAAAAGCTGCAGAGGTTACTGAGCAGATGCATATGGTCCACTTCTGTAGTCGTACTATATGCTATCTGGCTGTGGCGATTGAGTGACAGTGTCCTGTCCGGGTTAGACTGGCAGGTTGGGCTTTATTATATCACCAATGGTGTAGCTGTCTCGCACTCACTTCTCTGAGTTTGAATAAAAACATATTCACTCAGAGTGTGTAAACTAATTTAATTCTTGCATAATCTTGATATTGGTGTTAGCAGCGTGGTAACAACTGGTGTGTCCGTTTGGTGTCAATTGCTGGTTTTGTTGATTTGTCGTATTGAAGACTGTAATAACAATGCTCCCCTCCTGACATTGTAAAGCTATGGCTAATGTATTGATAGAATGCAAGTTGCTTGTTACATCATGCATATTAATAAACGTTGCTGTGTTAACTAGCAGTAGCATTCTCAGTGAGTGTTTTGATAATAGGTCAAGCTTTTACGAATGCGTCTTGTTTTGGTTACATCTAGGTATGCAAGACGTGGCGAGACATCCTCTATCATCCGCGCTATTGGAAGGATTCGATGGTAGCTGTTATCAAATGTCGTGACCTGCGGGGCCCTGGCCTTGATGCTGTTGAAGGTATGTCATTCAGTTTCAACACAGCCATTCTAATCGTTTACTAGCTAATTGGCTAATTTGTTTCTGGGTTAAAATAAATCCAAACAGCCAGCAAACCATTGTGGTTGCAATTATGAAAACAATGGCGGCGAGAATATTATTATTATTATTATTATAGCCATGGGACACGTAGGAACAGTAACAAATATGGCAAATTTGGCAAATGTTGCGTAAATCGAAATTAAGTAGGCTGTTTTGGAAGCTGACGGGTGCGTATCACATTCAAAGTGGTGTCGGTACATCACGCTGTACGAATAGAGTACTTTTTTTTTAGGAATGGGTGTTTTTACGCTCTGTTTGAGAGATTCTATAACATTGGGCACGTTGCAGAGCACTTTAGGTAAAGTGTAACACTCCAATATAAAAAAAAAAGGAACGTCAATAAGTGAAAACGAATCCACATTCCATTTATTTACTATTTATTACTAGCAACTTTCACAGTCGCTGTAAATATATATATATATATATATATATATATATATATATATATATATATATATATATATCATTTCTCATTCAACAGTGCGCCGTCAACTGTTTGATTCATTGGAGCGAAGAGGATTTGAAGCCGTGTGTCTCTTCTACGCCAGCGATGAGGACGTATTCGACTTCATGCACGCGTGTCCTCAGTTGCCGAAGCTCACCCGTTTGTCCCTTCGCTGCAGTTCACTAACGGACCGGGCGCTCGAGGCCTTGATGGGAGCCTGTCCCAAACTCACATGGTAAGCCGAACTGCAGTTGGAATTCGCTCGATCTGTATGTCTGTCTGTCTGCGTGTCGTCATCAATGGCCTATCGTAGTCACATGTTCATTCAGATTGCTTGTGTTTGTTCGTTTGCCGCGGTTTCTATGAGATTAATCACCACCAAATGTGCTTCATGATGTGCGCAGGTTGGAGCTATTCGGTTGCAACGAGATATCAGATGCCGGCCTCTGGGCGTCTCTCGACGCTCGAATTACGACGCTATCTCTGGCTGACTGTATCAACGTGGCCGACGATACACTCGCCGCCGTATCACAGCTTCTACCTGCGCTCAAGGAGTTTAATCTTCAGGTGCGTCTCATTCACGTGATTCGAAACGCTGCGGAGGTGCAGCTTCGACATACCGAACGAGTTGTGCCGATTTGTGTAGTTATGAGCCACTAACTACTACTTTTTTTTTGTTTGTGGGAGGGAAAAATTTAGGAAATTTACGCACACCCAAAGCGGGTAGTTTGGGACTCGATGCCGATGTTGTTGGCATAATACCCACTAAAAACCTCTCACCTAAATGGCCTCAGAAAGAGGCGAGGAAGAGGCTCTTCTTCCATTCTTTAATACTACTTCAACAGTACTACTACTACTATTACTACTTTTTTGTTAATTTAATTTATGTTACAATTATTTTCAGCAGAACTATTTTCGTTTTACTTCGTTCACTACTACTAGTAAAGTTTTCGGGCTGACCCCCAGCCAAGATTTAACGTCCACGCAACTGTTTTTCACATTGCTTCATAGACGGACCCCCATAAATACAAATGTGCAACGGTGGGGCTCGAACCCGCGCACCTACATGTCTCCTCCGGTTGCGAGGCGCAGACTTTAGCCACTACGCCACCGGGCTCGACTCGTTGACTACTACTATTACTACTGAGTTGTGCTAGCACTATTCATGCACGACCAGGCATCGGTAACTCTTCTTTCCATATCCGACGAGCGTGAAGTGAAGCGTCGGATACTAACGCACCCAATGAACTAACTAAATATGAATACGAATATAAATATGACAAGATCCCGACTGCTATGAGAGCCGATGCAGACTATAAACCGCTAGTCAACTACACACACACACACACATACGGTGATTACACGTCGACAGCTGTAGGGGGACCAGCAAACAATAACAAAACATGTTAGCGGTTGAACTAGTTTTGTTGGACATTTTGTTGCAATGACATTGTAACATTGCTAATACGTAATATTGCTCATCATTTTTCTAGGCGTACCACGTCACGGATGCATCTATCGCGTACCTCGGTAAGAGTTCACTTATATTAAATACCTATTCACACAAGAAAATACGCGTATACCATAATCTATATCTAGCACGTTTATTTCATCAACAAAAAAACGATAAAACGCATTTGCTTTAAAATGATAATTATAAAATTAAATACCATAGGCAAATAATTTTAAATAACGGGTTCCATGAGGTGAAATCCCTATTTAAGGCTGCTTTAAAAGGTCAGGGCCTAAATTGCATTCATTGTAGAAGTTTGTCTCTGGCCTGTACCGAATTGCACCTGTTTCGCCCTCCGGGAGCAGCCGATAGGATATGTCCTATGAGCTCAGTTTCTCACATATATATATATATATATATATATATATATATATATATATATATATATATATATATAACTCGGTGAAATAATAAATTTTTCCCTTTGGATCTAGAGGGTGAAAATGTCTAATTTTGGAGTGAGAGCAAGATTGCCAAAAATGTTGTATCGAGCTTTTTATCTTGACATATCGTCACTAAATGTGCGATTGCGAGGGTCCTAGTCATCCTATCGACAAATCAATCATAACTGCGTGTTTGGAATAAAAGTTTGCATCTGTTCAATTGCATTCTACGCTAGCTCAAAGCAAAGCAAATGGTGTATTGAAGATAATTTTCAAGAAATTGAACTTTTGCAATTTTTTAATTCTGGCTTTTATGTTCCAAACATTTTGTTAAAAGACATCCGCTCTCTCGCTCCATTGGGAAAAAAAAACATTTTTTCGCCTTTCTTGCCTACTTATATACATGAGCATTTGTTTTTTCTCGCGTCGTGTTTAGGCCCTCGCCAAGGGTCAACATTGGAAGTTCTCCGGCTGCGTTCGTGTTGGGAGCTAACGAACCACGGAGTGCTCAACATAGTCCATTCCTTGCCTGCCCTCACCGATCTCTCTCTTTCGGGTTGTACGAAGATCACAGACGACGGCGTCGAGCTGCTCGCCGAAAACCTACGCAATTTACGCGTGCTCGATCTTTCATGGTATATATACATATATATACGCAAATGCATGATTAGTGCTAACTAGAACGTGACGTATTCACTCTTACAGCCTGTGGCGGTTGGGTTCCCATAATAGACGTACGCATCGTAATTGTTTTGCAATTAGCAGTCAGCGGAGATAACCACATTGTCATCGATTGCGTATTGATGATCCTGCTTGTATTAAGACAACACAAGTGAACAGTACTGATAGTCTTTTTACATTTAGTAATAATAATAATAATAATAATAATAATAATAATAATAATAATAATAATAATAATAATAATAATAATGATAATAATAATAATAATAATAATAATAATAATAATAATAATAATAATAATAATAATAATAATAATAATAATAATAATAATTATTATTATTATTATTATTATGTTCTAGCCGGTGCTATACCGCCTATAGATTTATACCAACTGTATGCAATTCTAGAGCAGCCGTTACGTTTGCTATGCAACTAGAGAGTAATTTATAGCGCTGTTCATTGCTTTGTTTAAACCAGTAGGTATGGGTTTTCTATTCACTATAGAAAAATCGTGATTTGGATAGGAAGTACAGACAATATTTAATAATGACTTATAAAAAATACTAAAGTCAACGTTCGCAGGGATCCAAATGTCATGTTCCGACCGTGAATGATTGATTACATTGAATAAATGTATGCTATATTTATATATTAAGAGCTAGAGTATTCCATATGCCAAATATGTGGAACAGAACAAACTCTTTGAGAAGCTTCGGTACCTGTAGTGTAAATTAAACTCACGTATTAGGGCGTAGCTAAGAAATCTCTAAATGCGGCGTCGAGTGGGGGAAATGCTGAACATGTATATATATATATATATATATATATATATAAATATATCTATATTTATATATATATAAATATATATATATATATATATATATATATATATATATATATACATACACATAGAGAGAGAGAAAGAGACAGTTATAGATAACAAACATTCATTTTTCTATGTTCAGGTGTCCGCGAGTAACGGATGCATCTCTAGAATTCATTGCCTGCGATATGAGCAATCTAAGAAGCCTCACTCTCGACAGGTAAGCCAAAGTGTACAACGTGTTCAACTTAAAGTGTACACACGCTGCACGCGTAAAGTCAGCATTTCAACAGCCGTTTACACAAAGAAACACCATTTGTCAATGCCGATTTGTCAGTCTTATTACACACTGCTGTTGTTGTTATTCTATAGGAAACGGCAAGACGTGAATCTGTACGCTTTGACGCGACGGTACAGGGACAAATATAATAGTATCTGATCCAATTAAAGTTCTGTAGCATCATAGGCTCTTCCATTCCTTCTCTACAGAACCACTGATTGAGAAACGGACTCTTTCACCGGTCGGTTGTAATATATGTATATCGCGTTATGATCAATAGGTTATACGCACATGTTCGTGTATCCGTTGTAATGAAGAGAAAGTATCCCCCCCGCCGCAACTGTAATATCAGCAAAAATCGCGGGCAAACATCCGGCCCTGTATCGCGCAATCAAGGCAGCTGGCTTCAAGCAATGCCTTTATTCATGTTATACTAAACAAACTTTATTTCTATATTCACTACACATCATAGGTTTCGGTATATCAATTTATCTGATTAAACTATAGCTATGTAAACATGTACACAATCCATAGATAAATAATTGTAATAACGCGAGATGCTACGATGATAATGTTTAAAATCTTACTGTAACTTGTATATATTCTTTGCATTAGCCTGTGGCTATATGAAGTTGTAACACAAATGAGAAACTACAGTTAAGAGTCAATAAACGTCATATCAAATCATATATCATATAAAACAGCTTCTGGCGGTGGCATAGAGTAAGGTAGCGTCCATTGTGAGGTATCACTACTTGTGCAATAAAATGTGTTTTCGTCTTCTATTAACAGGTGTGTACATGTGACAGATATTGGGCTAGGCTATCTCTCAATGATGGGGGAGCTTGCCGCGCTTCACTTGCGATGGTGTTCTCAGATCTCCGACTTTGGCCTGGCTCACCTCGGAACTATGAAGGCGCTACGCGTACTGTCTCTAGCAGGTGGGTTGATTTTATGCCAGTTCGCCCTGTAGCCATGTTGGTATTATAACTTGTGGACTGTTTGCTTGGGAGATGGTCAAATGGGAATTTTTAAATAGCACTAGTCGATTTGGCGATTAGTTGGGTTTTTCTTTTAGAAGTATAATACGTATATTGAAAACAGTACATATATAACTATTATCATTTTACCACACACCCTTTTATGTGATAATAATGGTGATTTCATGTTACGTAATCTATATGAAATGTCGCTGCTTGTGTGGGCGCTCAAGGCTTGTCCTTCCACATGGTATTCATATGTACACTTCGTCTCTCTCTTAAGACACCTCTATGGAGTGTACTATGTTGTGAACACAGTCGCGTTTCAGGGACAAAATGAGGCTCAAACTTTAAACTGAACATTTTCCACTTGTTGTTCACGCTCGTTTCACCACGCTCTTCTACGCTTGCGTTTAAGACATTGTGTAAAAGAAAGTTGAGAATCTATAAGGTGCTGCATGTACGTGTTGACGTTCGGGCAACGCCTGGGCGGACGTATCGTTTAAGTAACGCTTTCAGCTTATCCGCATGAAAAACGAAATATTAAACCGGTTGGCCGTTTCTTCTCGGCAGTTCAGCGCAGTGAAACTGTATTGTCTTATGAGATATGAAAATATGCGCGGTTAGTCTTGATTCTTCGCTGAGTTGGTGACTTTAGCCTAAAACACCTGCCAGATACTCGCTCTAGATTTGTCGTAAATACGTACATTACGCCCGGAATCTGGTATAAACATTTCGTGCAGATATGATAAGCAATGCGCTAAATAAAAGCCGTAATTTATTATTATTATTATTATTATTAATGTTGGCACCAGATCAAAGATGGCCAATATTAAAGACGACTTGACCATTGAACATCAACTTCTACTTTTCTTTGTTAAACAGGCTGTCATCAGTTAACGTCATCGGGTCTTTCGGCGTTATGCGCTCTTCGACAACTAGAGTTGCTCGAGCTAACAAACTCTGCTGGAGCCTCCACTCAGCTAGTCGAATATCTTCAGCAGCACCTCGTTGGGTGTGTAGTGGTAAAGTGAATCATTGGAACTTCATTGGATCGAGAAGGTCACACGAGAACCTCGACGACACAATAGCCAACAACGGCGCGGAGGGGTAGCGGCACTCCAGAATTATGCGGCAGTATATGTTAAGTACCACGCCACATGAGTACATAGCACAATGCGACTGACTTTGCCTAAATTGGCCGGACAGCGTGTATATGTAGGCCACCAAATAGATGAAACTCCTACGGAAAACAACAACAACAACGGCAGCAGCAGCATGTCAATTACGGCTTCACGTTCAACTACCGTTGGTAATTGTGACGACGTTGAAACATTTAGAGCGTTCTCATGTAAAGCTTTGCAGGTGTGCCATTTAAATGATGTGGGTCACGTACGACATGAACTTTGTACGCTTAAATTCGTAGTTCGGTTTACTACGGTGTTTTGGCAGCCAGATGGCCAATTAGGCGATATCCAACCGTCTGAGAATTGCCGCGTTCTAAGACTCGCCTGACTCTATTGCTTTGTGGATTCACGAAGTTGGCGAAGCGGGACCTGCAGCCAACAGCCAACAAGTGTTGATGATGACTATTTGCAATGCTGGAAAAAAACAAAAGAAACTGGTAACTAGTCAATACATTTCAATGGATAGAACAGCAATTCGTTAGCAATTCGAATGTATGATTCCGGTCGTTGCTGCTATTGTTGCACTTGTCATCATCGTCATTGTCTGTGTCTGGATGAATGCTTTCCACATCTGCAAAGTTTGGGGGCTCCTCGTTCGTAGACGGAACGGTATCGTCATCAGGCGTGCATTATCCGTGACGACTCGATGAATCTAACCAGAAAACGGAAAGAAAGAGCTTCAGCCACCGCTGAAGCTCAGCCACTGGCATACGTTTCCCTTGCAACAGAATCACTACTGCACCTCGTAAGAACTCGGAGTGGCACCGTCGCAAAATGGATGCCGTTTTTGAGGAGAACTCCGTCACACTCCGTTTCGAGAGCGCCAGAACACGCAACTTCCTGCCATCTGATCGATCTCAGTCCTTAGTTATTCTATTCGTGATTGCTGTCATACTGTCAGACTCACATTGGGGCGTCGCCAACGCTATACTACGATACTACGAATCACGATATGTTTATTGTTGGTTATTATGCACAAAGATGGCATACAGGGTGAAGTAGCAGTGCAACTAATAGCTAATGAGACGTATCTGGTATATTAGACATCATTGTTTTTGTTCTGTCTATGTTGCTGGCCTAAACAGAATTGAGGCTAAAAGTCATGATTTACGCCGAGCAAGTTAAGGGCGCCGCGGCGTGACGTTCAACCATAAGCAGGATTTTCTAGTCATCATTAACGCACATTTGTTCATATAGTGTCATCTTGTTTACGGATCTCGCTTACTGTCTTACATTAAATTACTGACTGGCACTAAACCACGAGATACGTGGAACGAGAACCACGAGATATCTCGTGTTGTACTAGCGCGACGACATAAAAAACAACTAAACGTCCTATAGCCTATGCCCAACCTAATTTTATGGATCTTCTTTTATTACTATGTATAACAATATCCTAGCTAAAATCAAAACTGGCCTACACATGCCTCTCTGTCAGAATGACTGTTTGTAAGAGCTATGGAAGAAGCACGCAATTTATTATATATATATATATATTATAATATATATATAATATATATTATATTATTAAAATACACATTTTCGTTTTGGAGTTCAACACTGTAAATTTCGAGCATTCCGATTTTTGCAAATAGGCTCAAATATTATGCCATTTGTGTGTACAACGGTGTCTTCGACTCACAGATGTGCATCTGATTGCTGCACCGGTGACCCGAATTTGAGGCTTAATGGGGTCACCTGTAACAAAGTGATTTCACTTTAAACGAACTTGGTATAAATCATTACGGTTATCTAGATGACCATGCTTGTCTAGAGCAGCTGCCTATGCAGCTAAAGTGCGTGGACCTAAAAAATGTTGAAGAAAGAACCTGTTCATCTAATATGTGGATAATCATGTACGTACCATTTTGTCGGACCTGTAATTTATATATATATATATATATATGTTCCACCCAAAATGGACTTTGTCTTGTTCGCTCGTACGGGCGATCCTTCAAGCGCGCAACGTGGCACTCGCAGAGAAGCTACTCGGCTCTCTGTTTTACGGCCTAATCGAAATCAAGGCACAACCTCTCCTGCTCGCCGTCCTGTATCCCGATGCAGGAAGGATGCAAATCAATTTGACCTCCTGAGGTCTCCCATTTCGCTCCATTTCGCTCCATTTTCTAGAAAGCGTGATTTGTCTAGCGATCTCGGACGTTAGACGTTGTAGGTTTCAGTGGAGCCGTCACACAATAGAATGGAGATTACCTTAATGGAGATTTAATAGAGCGAGAAAAAGAGAGAGAGATTGATGCGCGGACGGTTCGTGAATACGCTGTGTCCGTCTCGTCCGTGTACGTGTACGTGGTGTGAGCAGCTTTGCAGATATCACTGTCTGACGTGGGTCGTCTGCCGTCAGTGCAGACGTAACGCGCCACCGTCTATCCCCGTGTTTTGTTGCTCCGGGCGTTTCATCATGCCAGCAGTGTCATCGGCTCAAGTCACTCGAAGTCACTGGTGAACGCGATTCTGTGCGGCACGAGTACGAACGCCACACGGGGCATTGACCACCACGGGGCAGGCGAACCTTACAGACAACTAGAAGACAGACAACTGCATAGACATTATGAATTCTATACTTCTAATACTTCTAATAAATAGATTGTACCTGATAATATATATATATATATATATATATATATAATGATAATATTCATATTGTGTAAGCTGGAGGACAGATGCCTCGGCAGGTGTCACCAAATGCCACAACAAGATACATACATATTTGCATTCACCTTACAGCACTGTTCGTACGAGCGTAATTAGCCATGAAATGTTGACTAAACTAGCCGTAACAACAACAACGACGACGACACCACCAAGAACAACCACAACAAGCAAAAACAAGGGCGCCAGTAGTAAAAATGGTAAAGGTTACCCAAAAGTAAAGTAAAAAACACGATACATACGATAGGGGCCTATGCAGGTCATATTTGTATCGCAAGCTTAGCACACTTGTATATATATATAATATATATATATATAGCAGCTCGATTTTCCATGAGCCTCCTGCATGCCATGGTTAAGTTAAAATTGTGAATTTAGTCACCAATTCGTGAAGCTTATTCAGAGAAAAGTTAGCCAAAGATGACTTTGCAAGATTCTTGCCAAAGCGACTGACACGAAAGTACCTAGGCGCAGTTCATTGGAATGGCTTGAGAATGTGAAACATCACGATTGTCGCCACGTTAATGAGATAACAGTCGGTGACGGGCTACACAGGTACCTAGTAAATTTGTCTTCATCTTAATCTACCAAAGCAGCCTTACATTGCATCGGCTGGTGAAGACGTATTGAACCATGCTATCAGAAATTTCTCTACCTAGAGACTTAAAGGAAGAAACTTAGCCGCTCTGATATGTGGTGTAATGCCCAAATTAAGCTGCCGATGGCCGAGTTGGAATTGAAATCGCACCCCGATCCATTTTTTGCGTTAACGTAGGAGTCTATTAAAATATACAACACTAAGCATCGCGTGTGATGTCTTTTTTTATTCGCACAAATACACAGCGATTTGTGCACGACGTGACATCCACATGGGAACGAATCCACCAAAAGGCGCGATACTACTGGCTGACCAAATCACTGGCCTGTGAGGCATACATAAATTCAAATACAATCCCACGAAGTGCCAGTCCAATATTGCACGTATGCACAAAATCAATTGTTTCCTCTGTTTGAGAAACTGTTGTCTAGAAAACAATTATACTTATTCTTTAGAAGGACATAGACTGCGCATTTCGGATTGCACGTCGTTGTTAGATAATGACATGGGATGCAATTCGTTGTGACAGCGGGGATTCTGTAAAGGTCAGGGGTCCTCCGAGCATTCGTTTAGAAGCTGTGCTAGCTAAAATGGCGTGCAAATTCAATTCGCGAGCAGTCAAGCCTACCTTGTGCGATAGCGAAAAAATATCGTCTTGGAATCCGTCATCTCAGTAACAATGGGCTTACCTTGGGCGATCCGTGTGGCTTAGGCTTTACTTCGAGGTCCTATAGAGCAGACACATATTTGTGCTGAACAGTGTTACTATGGCATGTAGGCAAGAGGCAAATACAATAAAAACGTTGAGGGAAGCCTATTCATTATGGTTTCATCGTGGCGACCCTGAGCGTTAGCTAGGCAAGGTAAAAGTGATCTTTTAATTTGTTACTGTTTCGTCTCTTCTTGGCTAAATCGCGAAAATTAATAAGTAATTCGTCATCAATCGATCTCTCTACAGCTATCAGCTACGTGGCGCTCACTTGAGTAGTTGAATTCGATCGAAGCAGCCATTTTATCTAGTCAAATAGTAATAACGCTAGGCGTATGCGAAGAGAAGGAGTCGGTTGATGATAGCACAGCGCACAGCTGACACAAACTCCGAAGATGACCATACATAATCGACGGTCAGGGCACTTGTCAATGTGAGACGAACACACTACAAGCACAAAGAGGCATCACCTATGAGCACGATCTTTACATATATAGTATATATATAATATATATATATATATATATATATATAGAGAGAAACACATCTATTGGGCCAAACAGAGGTCCCACAGGTTGATATGAGCGGGGTGCAGGGTTGCAGGTCTAGAGAAGGCAGCCGCAGACAAGGTAGCGTCTCAGGCAACGCAGGACTTCCG
>QVRM01004448.1:0-47686 GCA_003439945.1 Dermanyssus gallinae
GAACCTGTAGTCGCCCCAGCCAATTGATTCTGAAAGCCAATCAGTTCTCCTGACGGCTTATAGTATTGCTCTGGCAAGATCTGGGCTATCAGAGAGTACAGCTTAAGGGGAGGGGGTGCATTAAGTCGGTATGGCTCTCAACAGAGGAGCATCCAATTGATGGAGTCGAGTCTTGCGCTGCTTGAGATAGACTTGTAGCGATAGTGCGTAGCTGCAATCAGTACCTCCTCTAAAAAAAGTGGAAATCCCTGCACTATTAGAGAAAGCGTGCCGAGAATACAGTCCGCATTCTAAGCCCTTCGTGCTACTAGTGGAATGGCCAGATTATCGAGAGGAGAAACCGGCTACCGCTTGCGACGAGTATACACGCGCTGCAGAGCAAGGCACCGGCCAGAACTTTCCTATCTGTGGAAGGAGTACAGAAAAGTCCGAAAAGTCCCTCTGCAATAAAGAGTAGCAAAGCAAGCCGCTGGAACTAAATGTGAGAATGCTAACAAACCCCTTGGAGATAAGGACACAATATCGTGCGTAACAAAGTGCATCAGGCACAGCTGCCGGCACTGCCAGTAGAGGTAGCCTGACCGACTATAACTGAACTCTTCCCGCAAAGATCCCGGTCGGTGTTTTCTGAGAAGATCACATACCTAACTTTGGAGCCCAGTTTAATCCAACCTCCTTGAATCCACCTCGGACTATGCAGTTGCAGCCGTAGTTCCCCAGGAATCCCAACTGAAACCAACCTTACGAAATATAACCTACGATGGAGTATTTAAGCTCTCACATCCCCTGGGAGTCTATTCCGTAGTCTTCACAGAAGATATGGCACTGATCTTGGGAATCGTAGGAACAGCCAAACGAAGCTTTTGAGGATATCCGATAATTGCTTTTACACGCAAGGTCTCAAATGGCTCCACAAGGCATTTATTTTAGACCATCGGAAGCGCCCTTCGCAGAATCTAAACCTATGTCTACAACCTAGTAGGAACCTAGTAATATTCACACCCACGGTCAAATACATGGGAATTATTACACATAAAGCTCTCAAAGAAACACCTCATGTGCGATATGCTGTAAAAAGCTGCTAAAGCCTCAGCAGAACTGTGAACAAATCTGAGGATTAGAAGAGTGGCACGGGTGCCCTTGTAGTAAGCGCCAATCGTCGCAACGATCGGTTACGGCGAATGCAACTAGCACACATTTAAGTATATATACAACACAGATATATTAATTAGCACAATTATTTGATAGCCTCATACAATATGCCGCGTCTCCATGTAGGTAGGCACGACCACCTGGACTACAACATGCCGCTATCTCGGGATACTGACAATGATCTATGACGCGCTAATTTTAGGGCATTCTCAGCAGCCATACCTAAGGTTCCCTCTAATTAGCAGAGTAGATACTGAGCAAGTGGGTAGCAGCAATTGAAAGCAATCCAGACAGGCTACCCTGAATACTGGTCGAAATCAATACTCCCTGATCTAAAAAAGGACGCGCGGCTTGCTCACGTGTTCACTTGCGCAACTGCCAACGGGCCACGATAGCTGCTTTTGAGCAGTACCTGCACCACATTGGTAGAGCTGACTCCGCTTTATGCCGTATGTGCAACTCACAAGAGGTGATGACGTAAGGCACTCAAGTTACAAACGGTGAGCCCCAATTTTTCAATTCTGAACGAGAGCCTTTCTCTCGGAACCGATTGCCGGGTAGTGCACTAACATTTATATTTATTTCTCATCTTAACCCAAATCTGCCACTTGTAGGAAACATCGCTCTAAACGGGGGGTATACGTCGTACCGTGCTACGAACCTACGAATTGTATTATCAGAGTCGCCGACCATCTTCTCTGCGCCGTCACGTCGGCATGCCAAACGCTTGTGGAGGTGCTCCTCAGGGACCAAGAGTCCTGCTCTACGGCGAGAAAATTCGCAGAACTTGTTTCGGAAGCGAAAATAAGGCTGCACAAAGTCTCGTTAAGATGGCCGGATGGAGTAATCTCAAGGAGACAGTACTGTGGCCACCCCCAACAGGTGGCAACAAGTGTGACGATAGTGGGTTTGTGAGTAGTCCGACATTACCGTGGCTTTAACAACGACACCCGGAATACAGCATGCTATACATATATATATATATATATATATATATATATCGTCGTGTGTGAAAGTGTATGTACGTGTAAATATATTACATGTAGGTGTATGTAAGTGTCTGTGTGTGCGTGTGTGTGAGTTGGTGATAGCCAACTAACTAAGCAAATAAACGCGTTCGTTGTTGGCGTCAATTTTGCGCTGGGCGGAAATGAAACGCAACTGCGCCTGCGTTGAAAGCAGCGAAGTAGGCAACGGCCTGATTCGGCCTTGTCGGTCTACTAGGCCAAGCTTTGAGTGGGCTGAGCCATGATGACCCAGGCGGCGCGTCAATGAGCAGGCGTCGTTTGAGTGGCGAACAGCCAACGCTGGCCGGCTGGCTGGCAAACGAGTGCTGTCTGCTGCTGCTCCACTGATCGTCCCGAATGTGGGCGCGCTATTCCACATGAAAAGACCTTCGGCTTTGATTCGAGTGATCTAATATATATATATATATATATATATATATTGGCGGGAGTGTAAGTATCTCTCTCTTTTGTTATACATATATATATATATATATATATATATATTGGCGGGAGTGTAAGTATCGCTCTCTCTTTTGTTATATATATATATATATATATAAACAACGAGTGTGAAAGGGGGAGAGGGGAGAATAGTAAAGATGTATGAGCCGTTCTCACCCTAATTCCGTTGAACGAAACTGAAACGTAGCTTGAGCAGCGATTTGAGCAGCAACAGTGGCGGCGATGGCGGCTGGATTTGGCACGGAAACGACGGATGGCGGAGGTGGTTCGATTCGGCCTTGGCTGATGAATGGATAGTTATCACAACAGCAGCAGCAGCAGTAGCAGCAGAATTTGCACGTATTTCAACAACAACAACAGCAGCAGCAATAGCATCAGTTCACAGCCAGCGTCATTCATACGTTTCAGCGCCAACAGCCCATTTTCACTTGCCTGCATGGCTCTCGTCTACTACTTAGCTATAACGGTAACAACGACAACAACAGCAACAACAACAACAACAACAATAATAATGACAAAGGCGTAACAAGGATAGCTCTAACGAGAACAGCGACAAAGATAACACCAGCAGTAGTAACAACGACAACAACAACAGCTACCACAGTAGCAACAGATTTAACGACAACAATGGCAATAAGAGCACGCAAGCCGCACTGCCCTATATATATATATATATATATAGAGAGAGAGAGAGAGCCTTAGGCAGAAATTCTCTCAATCGTTTGTCGTCTGAAACCTAAAGTTTGTTGCCTACTCTGTCTATGAGCCGAGCAGTGGATGTGCTTTGTACATCTGCCTAGCGTCTTAGATGGCCTAAAGTGGAGAAAGAAAGAGAACGCGCGCGCGTGAGAGAGAAAAAGAGGCAGAGAGGGGTAGTGAGCTACAGAGGAAAGTAGAGATCAAAAATATGGGTTGGCTAGAGAACATCCAATGGACCTACTTTTGCCCATTCGCTGTTGAAGCAATACTATGGCCCGGACGTACGACCGAAAATATAATTAACAAAGTGCGGAAGCAGCCTTTTCTGGCTAGCGACGATCCACGTGGTGGACAGCTCTTTCAACAAGCCCTGGTAAGTGGACGCGGAACTCCGGCTGCTGTGTTTAGGATCCTAGCCAATTGGGCGGCTTCGGGCCAGGAACATCCTTCAGCTAGCCGGAGTCGCTATGCACGCCCGCGAGGGCACAATTGTTAACGTCCATTGCATGATTCAGGTGTGTTTATAAATAAAAATCAACGTATTATTTTTACAAACAACAATTACAGTTAATATATTTATATGAATATGTATATATCACAAACATCTTTCGATTAGCGTGAAAATCTATAATGTGCATCGGGACTAATTGTCTATCTCCGCCGGCATCGTCTTCACTTTTTCTACCACCTCCGTGGTTTTATCACTCTCTCTCTCTCTCTCTCGTATTTAACATTGCCACGCCATCATCACCGTCATAATAGTTGCCAACTTCGTCTTTACTTGCATTCCCACTTTTACGGTTGGCAATCTCATTGGAGCCACCCAATCCGCCATCATTATCACTGTAGTGCCGGTTGTATTAATAGTCACCATCAGCAGCATTAACTTTTTGGCCCTCTCTTCGCCAGCTCTACCTAACTATCACCTACAGTCCTTTCACCATCACCAGGTATCAATCATCACGACTCTCATTATCGACGCCGCTGTTGTCACTACCGCCCCCCCTCCCCCCGGATGCCATTACCATTATTATCAATCGAGTCCGAACTTCAGTCTGGACTGCAACTGCATGGTTAACGAACGGCACCTCGTTTCTAAATAGGCGCGGCGCAGCAGTGGCGCTAGCCATGTCAGTGCAAGGAACTCCAATAAAGGAGAGCAGATGGCGCAACGCGACGTACCTGCGACACGTGCATGTGGACGGAAAAGCGGATTGAGGCGTTGTTGGAACAATCAATGATGCCGGCGGTCCGGCCCATCGTCCAAAAAAACGGGATGCGGAAGCGTCGAGGCCTGAGAAAGACACTCGCGGCCAGCAAAGATATGCGTATCTCACATGCAGTTGCTCACTCGGCGACCATGGGAGTCACTAGCCAGCCAACCATGGACGGCCGTGACGGTGAAGGGATACCGGACGAATCCGAGTGTTAACCACAATGACCTGGTCTAGACAAACTCGTATTTATATATTTTAAATATCATATATATCACGACAACCTTCGTACGCTATAGATTTTCGTGAAAAAGAAAGAGCAGTTATATTTTCAACGGACGATAATTCATTAGAGCTTCAATGATGTATGCGACTTTATCGCTAAATCGCTATCACGTTAAAGGAAATATAGAAGAACCGCGTTTTACAAAAAGTAGAGATATCCTATTCGTGGTTGAGGCTGAAGAATATAGAGTCGCACTACTATCGTTTCAGAAGTTAGCTAACATAAAGATGTCCAAGAGGATCAGTGTAGGGCGATCCACAGTGAAGGGTAAAATCTCTAATGTGTATCCCTCAATATTGGAGGTCACAATCTTGGCTCTGCAGCTTTTCGGAGTTTCCAAAGCAATAAGGGTGAAAACTAAAGACGCAAAAACAAAACTCGAATTGACCTCCAAAAAAAGTTATTCTGACATTTTCGGGTGGAGATTTCTCAGCTGAGGTTCAGTTAGGGTTGGAACTACACGGAGTGTTACCGCATGAATCATTTACAGCCAACTGCAAACCTTCCAAACCGAGATGCAGAACGTTTAGTTCTACGAAGCACCTGAGGAATGATTGCAAAGCCTAGAGTCGCCCGTCTGTGTTTTGGAGAACATAAGGCCACCTGGGGCTCATGTCCACATAAGCTGAATCGCATAGAATTTGTTGTGTCTGGCCAAGTGTAACGACTGTCGGGGCTAGGCGCCACGTGCTGGCGAACGTGCAGTGGAGAGCGTAGATACGAGTAGGTACGAGAAACTTCCGAAAGATTCGATAGAGATGTCTACTTGGATCGAGACGAATCTACCGCATTCGAGAACAATCTGTGAGGCAATAAATACAGCTGGCACAGAGTGCAGAAAAGGAACTACAGACAATGTAATGACACGCTACAGGTGACGGCAGGCGATCGTGTTTTCATTCCTACATACTCGGCTAGCCTAAGTTCAATAGGCTAAGTCATTAGATCAGTGTGTACCGTTCACGTACATATTAGAATTATTACAAAAATTGTCCCAAAGGTGCATTGGGAAGCGCTTGGATGCCCCGTTGGTACCACTCTGCACACCGTTGGGCCACATACATAAACATCCGACAACTCTTCAAGGCGCTCTTAGTCCTCCGCAGTAAAGAATGGGATCAAGATCAACGAAGCGACATCCAAACCCCAAAGACCGAACCGCCAAAAAGCTAGCAGTAATAAAAGTCCCATCATGAGAGCATCGGAAATAATATGAGTAAGCAGCGCGTGCCGCTGCTGAGAGTGGAAGACATAGTGCAACAAATGATCTAAAAAAATATGCCGATGCTAAAAGGTAGAAGCCCCGTTACGTGCCTATGCTGCAACTCACGACCAATAACGCTGATAGGACCAGGCCTACACAGAAAGACAGAAGCGCAGATCGTGCAACGATATCTTCTTCATATTCTAAGTCGACATCTGAAGTGGATGCGGGTATTCAAATAATGATGTTTTTTTTCGTTATGAGAGGTTTTGGGAATGCATGATTCACATGCGTCACTAACAGCCTGCGTGACTAGTGTGGGACTCACATACCAACTAAACCCGGCTTCCTCCCCACCCGCAGGCTCGGTATTACTTTGGCTTTATTTCGAAGCCGTGGAAGAGGCATCTCTGCTGTTCTCCTCCACTCAGCTCTATCCCTGTTTATCATCCCGCATGTTTACCTGCGGTTGGATAAGTGGATTCTGCCATTTTGTAATTCGTCCTGTGAGGATGCGTCAAGACCATGAGGGTTCGGCTGCTTCCAGGGGAGGGGATGTTAGATCTGCTCGAGGACAACATATACAAAGGGGTAAACGTTCTCCTTTTGACAGAAGCCTAGGCACAAGAACCGTTTTTATATGCGGGGATTCTATACGAGGACCAATTTGCTACATATATGGATAAAAGAGACATACAATTTGCAGGGGAGGACAATCCTGGAACCATGCTGGCAAGCCTTATTCGATAAACACCGGGGAAATCCCACAGAACTGGAAAACGACCTTAAGAGTTATTTCTAAAGGAACGGGTGTAAAAAAGGAGCCAAATGCTTTGAAGGGAATAGCAAGAAGAAGCTGCCCGTACAAGATGTTTTTGTACGGGCCCGTACAAAAGGAATAATAGCAAGGGGACTTTGGACTTTCTTGGAGGAAAGAGGGCGGGGTAATACCGGAAGAGCAGCACGCATGTAAAAAAGAATGATAAACTCACTCAGAAACTAGGGAGCTGCTCGGAGCATTCTGGGATACGCTGTCCAGGCCGAAGGGTTGTCTATATGCTGTGTTTGTGAATTTAAAGACGGCATTTGACATAGCACCAAGGGACAAGATAGTTGAACAGCTGGCTAGAACGGGAATGCCGGGAGCAATGCTGAGATTAATTACCAGCACTCTAAAGCAAAGCGCGGTCCCAATAGATAACGGGGTCGGCATTGCAAAAGTAACTCAAACCACAGATATCGTGCAGGGCGATGGACTCGGTCCACAGCTGTTCTTTGTACCTTTGGGGGAATAATATGAGTAAGCAGCGCGTGCCGCTGCTGAGAGTGGAAGACATAGTGCAACAAATGATCTAAAAAAATATGCCGATGCTAAAAGGTAGAAGCCCCGTTACGTGCCTATGCTGCAACTCACGACCAATAACGCTGATAGGACCAGGCCTACACAGAAAGACAGAAGCGCAAATCGTGCAACGATATCTTCTTCATATTCTAAGTCGACATCTGAAGTGGATGCGGGTATTCAAATAATGATGTTTTTTTTCGTTATGAGAGGTTTTGGGAATGCATGATTCACATGCGTCACTAACAGCCTGCGTGACTAGTGTGGGACTCACATACCAACTAAACCCGGCTTCCTCCCCACCCGCAGGCTCGGTATTACTTTGGCTTTATTTCGAAGCCGTGGAAGAGGCATCTCTGCTGTTCTCCTCCACTCAGCTCTATCCCTGTTTATCATCCCGCATGTTTACCTGCGGTTGGATAAGTGGATTCTGCCATTTTGTAATTCGTCCTGTGAGGATGCGTCAAGACCATGAGGGTTCGGCTGCTTCCAGGGGAGGGGATGTTAGATCTGCTCGAGGACAACATATACAAAGGGGTAAACGTTCTCCTTTTGACAGAAGCCTAGGCACAAGAACCGTTTTTATATGCGGGGATTCTATACGAGGACCAATTTGCTACATATATGGATAAAAGAGACATACAATTTGCAGGGGAGGACAATCCTGGAACCATGCTGGCAAGCCTTATTCGATAAACACCGGGGAAATCTCACAGAACTGGAAAACGACCTTAAGAGTTATTTCTAAAGGAACGGGTGTAAAAAAGGAGCCAAATGCTTTGAAGGGAATAGCAAGAAGAAGCTGCCCGTACAAGATGTTTTTGTACGGGCCCGTACAAAAGGAATAATAGCAAGGGGACTCTGGACTTTCTTGGAGGAAAGAGGGCGGGGTAATACCGGAAGAGCAGCACGCATGTAAAAAAGAATGATAAACTCACTCAGAAACTAGGGAGCTGCTCGGAGCATTCTGGGATACGCTGTCCAGGCCGAAGGGTTGTCTATATGCTGTGTTTGTGAATTTAAAGACGGCGTTTGACATAGCACCAAGGGACAAGATAGTTGAAGAGCTGGCTAGAACGGGAATGCCGGGAGCAATGCTGAGATTAATTACCAGCACTCTAAAGCAAAGCGCGGTCCCAATAGATAACGGGGTCGGCATTGCAAAAGTAACTCAAACCACAGATATCGTGCAGGGCGATGGACTCGGTCCACAGCTGTTCTTTGTACCTTTGGGGGAATGCCAGCCAGGAATAAGGACGGGCTAGAGTCGAGAGTGGGCCAAACTTTTACTGTACCCAGATAATGTGGTCATCTTTAGATGCAGCCTTTGATGAGTAAAACAATCCATGTATCCATTAGTTACATTTATTGATGAAAAAGGTTTGAGGGTTACTTGTGAAAAGACAGTAGTCATGAAATTTCGACTGCTGCCGGAGAATCTGCAAAAGCTATGGAATGTAAAGAAAACTAGCTAGCGGGATGAAAGATCGGTATTTAACTACGACCTTTACAGTTTACGAATTTCATCACGTTCTGTTCAACGTGGAAGGCATTCATAAACTATAGGAGAAATGTCGATGCTGAGACAAACAATGCTGCTGAGACAAATGTGATAGTTACCACGCCGCGGTGTCGAGCCCGGTGGCGTGATGCATTCGTCTGCGCCTCGCAACCGTAGGAGACACATAGGTGCGCGGATTCGTGCCCCACCGTTGCACATTTCCACTTATGGGGTCCGTCTATGAAGCAATGCGAAAAGCAGTCCCGTGGACGTTAAATCTTGACTGAGGGTCAGCCCGAAAACTTTTACCACCCCGCGCTATGTCCGGCGGTTCGGTCTATAGCAGAACTAGCAAAACGCTACATCGGTGGCAACGCTACATAAACACACGTACCCCGCCCTGGTGTTAATAAAATATATAACATATACTGTGTGTCTAAACCCAGTTTGGCTAAATTTGAGGAGATAGTAAAACTTGTTAACATAAACATTTTCCTAATTAAATGGGGGCGGGAGAGAAATGTCGCGTTTAGGAGCAACAGCAGTAGCAAAATCATCATCATCATCATCAACAATAACAACAACAAAAACAACAACAACAACAACAACAACAACAGCAGCAATAGTAACAACGACAATTTCAACGACAGCGACGGTGGCCGCGATGACTTTAGCGTTAGACAGACAACCTCGACACCTCCGCCGCGATGTGCAGCACAAGGAACGCCCCCACCCCCTCCCCCTCCCCCTTCTCGCCCTCACCCTCGCCCTATGCAAGAACGTCGCCGCGGCGGTTATTCATTGTTGTCCCGCCACCGCCCTCATTGCTGCTATAGCCAGCTGTATTGTTGGTGTTACCACCAGTGTGGCCGTGGTCACCGCCGCCGCCGCCGCAGATTGCTACAATCATTGTTACTCTTTATTCACATTCGTTGATTGATGTATGTTGCCGCCCCGTCTCCCTGTCTGGCTGGCTAGCTGGCTGACTGCCTGCTTGCTTGCTTGTCGTCTGTCTGTGTGTCTTTCCCCCCCCTCTCTCTCTCTATCTCTCTCTCCTCCCCTATTACACTCTCTCCCCTCTGTTCCATCTCTCTCTCTCTTGCTATATATATATATATATCCCTATCTATCTCATTTACTTAGCCTTGCTCTGTTTTTCTATATGGCTGTTCCATGGTGTTGGTGGTAGTGGTGGTGGTCGAGGCAGAGGCCGACTAGCCGGAGAAAGGGCGGTGGTTGGTTGGGAATCATTCGCGTCCATTCGACGTTTGACGAATACGCACACAGCGCAGGACTATGGACGCATGATGAGGGCAAGCGGTGTGCCGTTTCAACAAGCACCAACCAACCGACCGACCAACGTCACAACGCCATCGTCAGTCGCATCCCGACGAAGGCAACAAACATACAGAGCATCTCAACATTCACACAATACACAAACACACACACACTTTCATAAATAGGTAGATAGATAGATACATACTTGCCTGCATGCATGAATGCATGCATGCATAGATACATACGACGACGACGACGACCACGTCGTCAATTTGACCAATTCAATCGCTGGCTCGCGCCCTATTCGTTCGCGACACACTATTTGACAGGCGACAATGAACAACGCTTTTATTGTTGCTGTTATTGTTGCTGTTGTTGTTGCTTTTGTTGTTGCTGCTGCTGCCGATTCTCCTCCCCCTCTCCTCCGTTTGCGCTTGTAGAGACTGTGGTTATTGTTGTAGGCGGCGTTGTTGTTGTTGTTGCCGTCGTCGTCGGTTTTGTCTGAATTCGTGCGCGTTGTGTGTGAGTGTTGTGATCTGAACTAAAAGAGTCTGTCTGACACGCCTCACTGCTGCTGCTGCGGCTGCTTTTGCTGCTTTGGCCTACCGGCGATTGCGATGATCGCAACGACGATACCATCTCCATTGTTGCTGTCGCTGTTGTTGTTGTGGTTGTTGTCGTTCTTGTCATGGCTGTTGTCGTTGTTGTTGTTGTTGTGGCGGTTCTTCCAGAAACGAGACGACGAGCAGGCAGCCTCCCGCAGAACACGAGAGAGGTAGAGTGGACAACAGAAAAAAAAAAGAAATATATATATATAGAGAGAGAGAGAGAGCATGAAAAGAAACAAAGGCGCTGCAGACGGACGGCAGACAGATTCGGCGAACGAGTTCACCCAGTGGACAGACACCCAATCACTTGCCTATAATTACAATAATTTTGGTGAAATAATAATAATAATAATAATAATAATAATAATAATAATAATAATAATAATAATAATAATTATTATTATTATTAGCAACTTCAAAAAAAAATATGTATGTTATTATTATGAGAGCATCATCTCACAAAGTTGGTAGAGTGTTTTCTTGACGCATCGACCCACATGTTTTGCCACCTTTTGGCTTGATGTTCAATCAATGTGACAACGTCGTAGTGCATCGACTTGAGATCTATGCAATTTTTGGTGATTTTTTAAATATTAAATAAAACGATTAAATGAACACACGAACAGTTGTTCGAATGGCGGACAGCCCAATAGGTGCATTGACATCCAAATTACCGGCTAAAAATTTTACATTTGACGGCTAAAAAATGTACTGCTCAACATACACTGCTTTAAGGCACGCTAGATAAGGACTCTCAGAATTTTGTTCTCACCATCTTTATCTAAATCAAGCGGCTAATTATAGTAGTAGCAATTGCAATAATAATAATGTGATTCATTGCTTACTTTAGCTTTCAGTTTGTCTGGTTAAATAAAGTGCGTGACTCAAAGACCGTATACATATGGCCTTCGTCAGCAGCTTAGAAGTTCAGATTGCAACAGCCTAATGACAGACACCCTTACTTACAAGGAATATATATCTATATGATATAGAGCATTTAAGTGGTTAGGAACCAAGGTGTCCTAGTGGCCGGCTTGCAGTCAGTTGATGAAAGATCTGTCGGATCTAAGACTTCTATCTACCCATGGAATCGTTTCCACGGCTTCCAATCTGGCCAAAGCAAATGCCAAAGTAGACTGCGATTGGTTGTAGCTAAAAAAAAGTGGCAAAAAATAAAATTTCGTGTGGAAATCCAGCCCTTGCCTGCGGTGTCAAACGAGACGACAATCAACAGCAACAACAACAACAGCAATAGCAGCAACAACAACAGCAGCAGCAGCAACAACAACAGCAGCAGCAACAACAACAACAACAACAACAACAATAATAACTGCAACAATAGAAGTAGCAATTGTAACAACAGTAGCCAAAATCACTGCTGCACGAACAAAAACGACCGGCGACCATTCGCACAGACAAGAGGACCACCGTGCTCCCGTGCCATTTTTGAGTCGAATTGGAAATTCAACTTTTTTCCTGCAAATTGCCACCCTTACTGTCGCCGCTACCATCAGCGAGCAAATACATTACGGACATTACATCTATACATACACTACCCACATTGCATCTATACATACATTACCCACATTTCGTCTACACAAACATTACCCACATTTCATCTACACACACACATTACCCACCTTACATATATAGATAGATTCACTACGGGCGTCGGCAATAGATTCGGCAGGGCGCAATTTGTCGACGGAACGAAAAAGTAGAAGAGGATCGCCGGCGACTTTGCTTCTAGAAGGAATAAGTTCGACGCCGACGCGACACATGCCATTTCGAAGCGACCAGCATGCAGATGTGGTTTAAAAATTTAACAAATAAAAGTAGAGTCAAATATAGCTCATGTTGAAACTTTAGAAAAACTACTGCTTAAGTAACTACGATGGGGCTGTACCTTGTTCTATCTTCTCTGCGAGCTGATAGCAACAACGACGATAATGCAAATATACAACAATACATATGGTGGCGCATGATTTCATTAGAGATATATAAGTCGAGCGACAGTTTTCGCCTGAGAACGTGTGCACTTAAACGTTATATATATATAATTATATATATATATATATATATATATATATATATATACATACCGGCTATTCTTGTCTAAAACTCTAAGATACGGTTAAGCTCGATAAGAAAATCATTTTTGCCAATAAAAAGAGCGAACAGGATTATTTCGTATAGGAGTGAGATGAGTTTTAATGCATTTTGCTGAGTGGTGATTTAAGCAATGGCTGTCCCGACATAAGTTTATAAAATTCACGATTGTGAGAGAACGCATTCCTCCATTGAAAAACCGAGCATACCGGCGCATTTGGGAAAATTACATTGAATTATACCTAGTCTTAGCTAGAGCAGGAACGATGGTTGCTCTCCTTGGCCCACGAATGAACAGTGACCGCTACTTGTTGCAGAACTTATGTCGAGATTGTTGTAAACTTATGTCGGAACAGTAACTGCTTAGAACACAACTCAGAAAAATCCATTGAAAAATCCTCTTACTCCTATACGAAATATTTCCGCTCCCCATTTTCAGTGGCAAAAAGATTTTCTTAGAGAGCTTGACCATACCCCAGAATTTTAGACAAGAATATCCGGTCACTCTGTGTGTATATAGATATGTAGCTTCCCCTTTTTTTGTTACCTTTTTTTAGTTTTATTAACACGTGGGGAACAGCATGGAATTCTTTCCACGAACAGGTAACAAATGTATTAATACCAGTCAGTTCAATGCATATCCAATGACACCAAGCGGCCTTTTCCTATCCATCTATGGAACCATAACTGAGGCTAGTAACATAATTAAAATACTAGCGTAAGTAGTTATATTTTTTACGATAATGGACGAAGAGCGTCAGTGACATGCACTTTCGTAGAAACAAGGCAATGCTGAAAAGACTGTTGCCCAGTCACAGCAGCAGCAGTGGTATTAATTATATGCAAGATGGGTGCATTATGAAGCCGTGTACTAAAAATGGCGGGACTTAACACACGCCATGCAGTGTAACGCCAACTTCATCCTCTCTCACATCTGTCACTACCATCATCACAAGAACCACTATATATATATATATATATATATATATATATATATATATATATACATATATATATACATATCCAATATATATATATATATATATATATATATATAGATATATATCCAATAGTGTGGCCCAAATAGACACGCATTCCGCCACAACCAAAGGGGCGACCCTAGCCTTTGTCTGAACATCGCGGTCAACCAACGACGCTGCGCAACAAGCCATCGCAGAGGTACTTGGAGAGCGTTGCTCCGACAACGCCTTTCCTAGCGTTCTGGCGTACTCGCCCGGCATGTTGTTTTGGATAAAACATCCCAGTTCTTGTCGTTGTTAAGAAACAAATCCCTGCTGATCTTTGTTTGGACAACATATCTATCGAGATGCCTTGTTGGACGAAAAGTAAACCTTAAGACAGTAGTGGTAGCGGCCACAACAACATAAGCTGCTCACCACAGTAAGCCACCAGCATCGAGTTTTGTAAGAGGCGCGACCCTACGAGGCCGCCAGACAAACAGAGTTTATATATATATATATATATATATCCAAAGCATACATAACGCGTTTGTGCAGCTAAAATAAAGATCAGCATATACAGCTTCACGATATGCCCTACAAGGGTAGTAACAGCGCAAACTGAGGAGTGATCATGAATGCGGTGCAGTATGACGAGAGAATGGCAGGCTAGTACCTGACTAAGCAAAGTGTGAGTTATGACACCAGAGACACGCGATGATCGTAGATGTGCCACAGGTCTTCGTGTTAAGACCTACTCTGTGAAGTCTACGTACGACAGCGTGCTAGAGATCTTCGTCACCGCAAGGCACGAGGAGCGGTTTGAAGACCGAGCAAACGACGCGTTGGAGGGGATAATTCGGTGGACGAAGTCCCACCACCAAATGGTGGTAGCACCGGAAAAGAGCAAGGCGCTCTTGCCTATTGAAAGAAAGCGCTGCCTGAAGCTGGGTATCCGTGTGGCCTGCCACACGATCCAGATAAGCAAGCAGGCCAAATACCTGGATGGAATGCTTGATAGACACCCCACTTGAGCCCACGCTGATTTTGTGCCGGCCAAATCATATCAAGCGGCAAGAAAGCTCACCAGGCTTATGCCAAAAACCAGAGGGTCCACGGAGAAAAAGCACCGTCGTCTGGCGTCGATCACTGATACAAGTCTGCTCTACCGGTCATCAGTGTGCGGACTAGCTGCGCTAAAGAAATAAAAAATAACTTAAGAAAAGAAGCGAAACAAGGCGCATAATACGTACTAAACCAGGGCGTACAGGACGGTGCCCACGGACGCTGCCTACGTTTATTGTCCGCATGATACATTGGCCAAAAACGGATAGAGGAAACATATCTTTATACCAGAATCAAGTAGTTAGAAAAGACGCTGCAAGAACGACCACTTTAGTGAGCTGAAAGGCTGAGGGGGCTGGAAAACTACGCATAATCTAACCTAAGTTCTCACTTATGTCAGGTCATAGCAGCTTCCAGACACTATTTGAACAAGATCGCGAGAGAACTGAGGTAGACACGTGTGTCGGATTATAGGAGGCTGGCGAGCGACTGACACGTGGTTTACACGCCTTTCGCCTGTAGGGCTCTTGATGGCACGAGAGGCAGACGTCCGATCACGACGAGAGCGATCTGCTCTTAGGGACCTGCTCAGCTCGATGATATCGAAGATGCTGGAAGAAAGAAGGCAACGCAGAAAGCATCGCCAGCAGACTGAAGATCGAAAGCCAGATTAGCGGCTGCATACAATGAACTCATAGCACAAATATCCGGGCCCTATAGGTGGTTAGTTCACCGAGCAAGATGGCTTAAAGGCAAAAGCATTTGCCTTGCGTTCGGGAGGCTTGGGTTCGAGTCCCACACCGGCCACTCCTAAATTGGTTTTTATGGTTCCCAATTTAAACAAGGTGAATGCCGGACTGGATTAAAAATCGATCATGATCGAAAAAAACGGGTAGCACAGATGTCTCAATAAAAAGAGATGGTGCATTACCATCCACCCCCCCCCCCATTTAGGGGAGCACCAGGGGTTTAGTGGATTTGAGAGTTCCGCACCGTCCAGAATAACGGGTGTACATGAATTTTTGTTTCTGGCCCCCTACAAATGTATATATATGTATATATACAAGGCCATCTTTATTTCAAAGAAACACAATTCATATATATTCACATACCAGTAAAAGATAAATCAGCATAGAAAACTTTCACGATATGCCCCACAAGAGTAGCGATCACGGTGGGAATAATGGCAACGACGATGTCAGAAGAGGACTCGAAACAGCTAGGTCGCCGCCTGACCTAGGTGGTCGTAACTGCTTTGAACATCCAAGATTATTATTGCTCGTTACATTATTTACTCGCACAGGCCTTTCAGCTTCTCTAAGGTGTGCATTAACTCGGTTTCAGTGGACTCCACGACCCAGCCATGAAAGTCAAACAAGCGTCACGTCGCTTTTGCAAAGTTGTTACTACATATGTGTATGTATGTATATATATATAAATATATATATATATATATATATATATATGTATATATAAATATATATATATATATATATATATATATATATATATATATATATATATATATATATATATGTATATATATATAAATATATATATATATATATATATATAGCTGTATATCCTACGCGTGCAATTAAAATCACATGAGTGTGCAGGGCTAAGGCATATCTACGAAAGACGTGACGGCGACGTCGCCACTGGGCGGCAGCGATAGCTGATGGACTACAAGCCCGTCCAGGCCCGTCTGGCTGGTGGCTTTGTCTGGTCGAGTGTGGTTCTCGTCGTGTGAGTCTGTCCCTCCCTCCCTCCCTTTGCTATATTCAACAAAACTCCTCAACTCTGCTTCTACCTCTATCTATTGTTGTTTTATGTCTTTTTTTCTTACTCACTTCTGTCGCGCTCGCGCAGCAACGCAACTCTGCTCGATACAGCCGTTCGTTGCTCGATATAACCACGTTCGAGTTCCAACTCATTCGTCATTCCTGCCCCTGGCACCTCCGCGATTTGCTTTATTGCCCCATGCTTTCATCGTCATCACCATCATCATCATCATCATCATGATCATCTTTAACGTCACCGCCAGCATATCATCATCATCATCATTATCATCATCCAAATCGCTATCAGCGTTCATCTTCATCACTTTTTTTTCTCATTTCGGGCAGCTGGCTAGACGGCGAGACAGATAGATAGCCCTGCTCTAGACTCTGCTGCTGCTGCTGCCGAATCAGAAGGTCAACCAGCCTACTGTTGTCGTCGTCGTCGTCCTATTAGTTCTTCGATTTTTTTTTCTCCATCCTCTTTTCGTGTGCGACTAGACAGACACGGACAGCGGTGGCACAACCAAATCGTATTGGTATTATTGTTATTTATTGATCATAATTATTGGACAATCGCGTAAAACGTGAACGTTTGGTTGACTTCCATTGTTCACTACTGTTCGTTGGCGTTCACATTGAAAGCCGCGTTCTCTACACAGACAGCCATAGAACCACCATCTCCATCGAGCATAGCCCTGTGCCTCACGCTGATGATTCATTGATTTTACAAATTATTTGTTTTGACTGTATAGAGCTAATTTAGCTTGCTTTGAGAAGCAAGTCAGTTCAATTACTGATGGATCCCTCCCGGGATCCATTGCGATATGGTACGGACATGTATTTCGTAGCCAATTTAGAACATTTGTTCTTCCACTTATCTTGAATCTATCTCGATCTCTATCTATCGACTGAGCTGTAGCTAAGCTACGGCTGCAGTGCATGGAACCGTTACGTCCCACGCTAAGCATTTCTCATGTGCCCATAATGAAATAATAACTCCATCAGGCCTTGCATCGCCGGTAGCAGCCAAGCTTCTTGGTTCCGGTGGAGTTCCGTATGGTCCCGGAGGGGCGCTTAGATCCTCTGGACGGAACTTGAATCTGTCTGCATTTTATCGTGGAATGTGTCACTAATTCGGAAGGCTTCTTTTCGATTCTTGGGCGAACCGCCGATAGCGGCGACTTTAAATTTGCTGAATTCGCTGGACTCTATAAGTAGGATACTAGATCTGATACATCTAAGCCAATAAAAGTGACTAGGATACTGGATCTGATATACCTAAGTCAATATAAAGCAGGGCCTAACAGCTCACCTTGCTGGACGTATGCTCCCTACCTTAGAATTTGTGTTGTGCCCCACGTTGGAAGTGAGACATTTCTATAGCTCTGCCACCTTCACCTTTCTTGTCTCTCCGTATTGCACTAAACGCGTTGGGGAAGTCAAGTTTGACTAGTGCCGTTCATGTAGTCTCTGTGCCACCTCTAATCGCTACTTCCGCCGTAAAGGTGAAACCGCTGCTTGAATGTTCTGCTTATTGATAGTCTTGACTACATCTGCCGCTCTCTGCAAAGTCATTCTGCAGGCTATTGATCAAACATTGTTACCCTTCTTCTCAGGGCCGCGCCGTAAAATATTAGTAGACATGCGCCATGTCTATGTTTAATGCTTTGCTCATAAATATGCTTAGTTTGTTTAGAAGACGGTCCAATGAAGGAATGGCTTAGTCAAGCATGTCACGCAAGTGACGTGACTGCTTACTTTCCAAACTGTCCCCAGTTAGGCAGGGTGAATGAGCGCACTGCTTTCAAAATCAACGAAGTTGGAACATTTCTGTGGCTTCCAACTCTGGGTTGCTGAAGGAGTCCCAAGCGTTCCTGGTAAATGGGTGAGGCCAGCGGGGGGGGATCCTAGTTTACGTTCGGTAACGAGGTCACGGGGTGCCAATGCCAATTATAACAGCAGGCCCGTGCTGCAGAACGAACATCACTTTCGGCTAATTATCTCCCAGCTAGTGTCATCAGGCCTTGCATCGCCGGTAGCAGCCAAGCTTCTTGGTTCCGGTGGAGTTCCGTATGGTCCCGGAGGGGCGCTTAGATCCTCTGGACGGAATTTGAATCTGTCTGCATTTTATCGTGGAATGTGTCACTAATTGTTCGAAAGGCTTCTTTTCGATTCTTGGGCGAACCGCCGATAGCGGCGACTTTAAATTTGCTAAATTCGCTGGACTCTATAAGTAGGATACTAGATCTGATACATCTAAGCCAATAAAAGTGACTAGGATACTGGATCTGATATACCTAAGTCAATATAAAGCAGGGCCTAACAGCTCACCTTGCTGGACGTATGCTCCCTACCTTAGAATTTATGTTGTACCCCACGTTGGAAGTGAGACATTTCTATAGCTCTGCCAGATCATGGATAAAATGTCGGGTGTTTTTCTTCACCTTTCTTATCTCTCCGTATTGCACTAAACGCGTTGGGGAAGTCAAGTTTGACTAGTGCCTTTTATGTAGTCCCTGTGCCACCTCTAATCGCTACTTCCGCCGTAAAGGTGAAACCGCTGCTTGAATGTTCCGCTTATTGATAGTCTTGACTACATCTGCCACTCTCTGCAAAGTCATTCTGCAGGCTATTGATCAAACATTGTTACCCTTCTTCTCAGGGCCGCGCCGTAAAATATTAGTAGACATGCGCCTTGTCTAGGTTTAATGCTTTGCTCATAAAGATGCTTAGTTTGTTTAGAAGACGCTCCAATGAAGGAATGGCTTAGTCAAGCATGTCACGCAAGTGACGTGACTCCTTTCTTTCCAAACTGTCCCCAGTTGCGCAGGGGGAATGAGCGCACTGCTTTCAAAATCAACGAAGTTGGAACATTTCTGTGGCTTCCAACTGTGAGTTGCTGAAGGAGTCCCAAGCGTTCCTGGTAAATTGGTGAGGCCAGCGGGGGGGGATCATAGTTTACGTTCGGTAACGAGGTCACGGGGTGCCAATGCCAATTATAACAGCAGGCCCGTGCTGCAGAACGAACATCACCTTCGGCTAATTTTCTCTCAGCTAGTGTCACATTATGGTAATCTTGGTTTGGGTTACCGAAGTTTTCTACATGGAAGGGTGTAGTGATGTGCAGAAGATTCTCTATGGTTTTCTGGTCGAGTCCGGCAAATATCTTTGATTGTGTTACATTCGATTATTCCGCTGAGTGTAGCTTCTTTCTGATTTTGATTCGGGCAGGGCTAGCACAAGAGTTGATAGCGTCGTAAACCTGTCTTAACAACTGTGATCCAACCTGGAGTTGAAATCATCTAACGCCTTAGTATAGACTGCGGTGTCTTCCTTGCTCTTCGAGGAAACGCCGTCTTAACTCTGAGACTTGTGGATAGGGTCTTAACAAGTTGCTCCGGATAGGCAGAAGAATGGAGATCGAGGTGTATGCATGATAAGATAATGGGACAATCGGCCTGTCTGTTCTTTTCTACTAATCAGCTGCCTACACACCCTGGGGACCGCACTTATTAGGGAACCGGGTTAGTGCGCGACGGCAGTGTGTGTACGCAAATGTGTAAGGGGAAAACTTAACCGAGGTATTCACTCACTGGGACTCTGTCGTTGGTAGGCTGTTGACTGGTCATTTGGGTTGGATTTTGTTCAAGACTTAGACTTGCAGCGAACACTTTAGGAGCGGTCGGCCTCGGCGAGCTCCAACGTTGGAGCTCCCCAAGCAGATATAAAAAAAAGGCTTGTTCAGGTTCGGACTCTAGGTATAAGAGTCCACCGCCATCGACGGGATTCGACTCCACTCATATTGACGGTAGCGGTTGATGTATCCTTCCAGATCTGGTAAGCAGACCCATCACATGTTTACATGCCCGACAAGAAAAAAAAACAAATAGCCCTGTCTGACCTCCTCACGGAGCTTTCCTTATTCATCATTTGATTTCTGTTCTGCTTTATTATTTATTACCTGAGCCCGTTTGCGCAACGGGTAGAGAAGTAAATGACAAAGCTCTATTTAATCACGTTGTTGTTGTTGTTGTCGTCGTTGTTGTTGTTGTCGTCGTTGTTGTTGTTGTTGTTGTCGTTGTTGTTGCCGTTGTTGTTGTTGTTGTTGCCATTGCTGCTACTTTTAGAGGCGGTGCAACAACAACCACGAGCAGTAGCAGCATCTAGTCGCCAACCGACACAGGCATCGCGATATCTAGTCAGACAAGCAGCGAGGAATATAATGCGTCCGCCCGGCCGGCCTGCTACTCACTGCTGGCTTTGTTTAATTAGAAGAACAAAATAGATTACAAGCTGCTTAAATGTGTAGTACAGAAGCACCAGCACGGCCTGCAGTAACATCAGGCTATTTACTGACTAGCTGGGTGTTGTCGTTTAACTGCCGAAGCGGCAGCTACAACAGCAGCAACAGCAGCAGAGGATCAAGCGACGCTCAACGAACACCGAACTTGGTCGCCTCGCGCCTTCCATCCACGTCACTTTGTCTTTTTTGTTATTGTTGTTGTGTATTGTTGTTATTGTCGTGTATTGTTGTGTTGTTGTGTATTGTTATTGCTGTTTGTTGTTACTGTTGTTGTTCCAGCTGGTGTGTTATTCTTATTATTGTTGTTGTTGTTGTCGTCGTCGTTGTCTTCGTCATAGCTGGTCCCTCGTTGTTGATGGCAGCGCAAGCCAATTCCGGCTCGGCGCGCGTGAATTAATTGCGACGAGACGAAACCACGCTAATTCATTTATGAATTCCTTCCTTTCTGTCTTTCTTTCTTCAGCCATTCGACGGGAATTAATGAGGTAACGCCTCAGCTGATTAATTCGTCACCGTCACGTTATACTGCTGCTACCGCGACTGCCGCTGTTATGGTTGCCTTTTGCTGTTGTTGTTGTTATTGTTGTTGTTGTTGTTGTTGCTGCTGCTGCTATTACCGTTGATACAATGACGTCGTCGGTAGAGGACATGTAGCTGATGGCGCATCGTTGGCGTCGTATGCGATTCCGCATGAACAACAATAGCAGAAACAGCAACAATAGCAATAGCTACAATACGAACAGCAACAATCTCGATAGCGACAATAACGACAGCAACATTAGCAACGACGACAGCAACATTAGCAACGACGACAGCAACATTAGCAACGACAACAGCAACATTAGCAACAACAACAACAACAACCAATGCAATAACAACAAATATAAATTAGACACCAATTGGACACGCAAAACAACGATAACGACGACGACCGCCATCAAACTAATCGGCCGCTAAAAACAGAGCTCGGCAAGCCTAGGCAAGCAGGCTTAATATGCTCGATTGGCCGCTCCATCCTATGCGGTGCTGCGCGCTTGCTGAGCAGACAGAGCGGTTGCCCGCTAAGCCGCCCGCTGTGCAGACGGACCGACCGACAGACAGACAGAGAGACAGACAAACGAGCGGACAGACCGACTGACAGACAAACAACGGAGCAGACAGGCAAATAAACGAGCGGACCTACAGACGGACGGACAGACAGACAGACAAACGAGCAAACAAGCCAACTGACAGGCGGACAAATAAGCGAGCAGACGGACCGACTGACCAATGGACGGACAGACAGACAAACGAGCGGACAGACCGACTGACAGACAAACAATGGAAAAACAAACGAGCGGACGGACGGACAGACCGATCGATCGACAGACAGATGAGCAGACAGACAAACAAACGAGCGGACGGACGGACCAATCGATCGACAGACAGACGAGCAGACAGACAAATAAACGAGCGGACCTACAGACGGACGGACGGACGGACAGACAGACAAACAAACGAGCAAACAAGCCAACTGACAGGCGGACAAATAAACGAGCAGACGGACCGACTGACCAACGGACAGACAGACAGACAGACTAACGAGCGGACAGACAAACGGCAGAACAGACAAACGATGACCGGAGGAGACACATAGCAGGTGCGCGGGTTCGAGCCCCACCGTTGCACAATTGTATTCACATGGGCGTAGTCCGTCTATGAAGCAATGCGAAAAGCAGTCCCATGGACGTTAAATCTTGGCTGAGAGTCAGCCCAGAAAGTATATTAAGCAGACAGAAGACGAGCGGACAAACAGATCGACCGACCGCCCGACCGCCCGCTCAATACACGGACAGACAAACGAGCAGGCAGGCAGACAGACAGACAAACAAGCAGACGGATAGACAGAGAGATAGATGAATAGACGGACGGACCCTGCATTTAACGGCCATGACGATGGGGACGGCCAACGCTCGTGAAACACTTTTTTGGTCGTTGCGTCAGTGGCGGCGCTGCCACCGCCGTCGTCATCGCGGTCGTCGCCATTGCTGAGATCGGGTCGGTGGAGCGGCTGCCGACACTGCAGGGTTTGTCTGTCTGACGGACGGCAGCAGCCGTCGCCGCTGTACCGCAGGCCTAACGACGGGGACGTCGTTTGTGTCCGTCGGTCGTTCCGTCCGTCGGTCGGTCGGTCGCTGCCTCCCAGCAGCAACACAACAGCGCAACGCCAACAGCCATTTGAAGTGTTACGCTCGATGCTGCTTCTGATTATCTTTCAATCTAAAGGGTGTGACCTTTTATTTTAGCAGCCCAGCAGCAAGCCCACTCACCTCGCTCGTTCGCTAGCTGCTATTACAGCGACGACGACGACAATGAGAACGAGTTCCACGACAGACACAATTCGACGTGTGCCGCGGACAGCAAAGACGGCGACGACGACGACGACGACAACGACGACGAGACAATGGCCTCCCTAACATTAAAAGCCTATCGTCAAAGCCAACAACACCACGGACAGACATGATCAGAGCACATATTACAATACTAATTTATTATATATATATCACAATTGTAACATTTTGTAAATAATTTATTATTATTATTATTTATATGTATTATTTATTATTTATTATTATTATTATTATCATTTACTTAATACAATTGTGAGGTATGAACGTTTAAATCATGTTTATCCTGCTCTTTATTATTATTATTTCTTTATTATTATATCTTCCTCTATTATTATTATTATTATTATCATTTAGCCATGAATATTTAAGCCAGATTAATCATGCACATTCGATAGATATGATCATCAAACTCGCTTATCCTGTTTAAAATTTGTTGTGTATTGGAATGCACGTTTGTGTTTTAGTGTACTATTATTATTATCACCAACACTCAACACAATACTAATAATAATAATATAAATAATATTGTATGTATTATTAAGTTATTTGAAATGGTTGTACCTATTATATATTTAGTAATCATAATTGGTATTATTATTTATTAATCTATTAGGAGTATTATCATGTATCGATTTTAAAATATATGACCGTGCTTCTCTGCGTATCATTGTTTAACATGATGCATGCACAAACGGGAAAGTTTGTCACAAACCATCGGTCGTTGCGCTTCTGAAAAAGACGTAACGGTTTTAGTTAATTGGATTTGTTATATGTTTGTATTGAATTGTTTTTTGTTAAGTTTTGCAGGCAAGCAGACAAGAGGCTGACACGCCCAATGGTGAAACCCAGCCAGGAACAATAAGGCCTAACAAAAGGAGGCACGTGCTAAGAACATTTGTCGTTGCTGTTGGCGGGGGTAGTTGTTGTTTGTTGGGGGTAGTTGTGTTAGACGACGTCATCACGCGGTAAGCGCCTACCACTGGTGGGTCTCACAGTGGGCAGCCGGCGGGGTGGCCACGAGCGCCGTTGCCGAGTATTGCAGTAGACGAATACACCACCTATTCGATCGACCTTAATAAGGTTTCGCATAGGTCTTTTTGCTTATGCAGCCATGCAAGTGTTGCCAGATGATGACGATGATGATTCATTGTTCCGACTCTATTCAGACAAAGGGATGGATATATTTATTTATATATATATATATGTATATTTGTTTATATATATATATATATATATATATATATATATATATGTATATATATATATATATATATATATATATATATATATATATATATGTATATATATATATTTATATATATATATGTATATATATATATATATATATTTATATATATATATATATATATATATATATATATATATATGTGTGTGTCTGTGACATTTCCCATGACTTCTATGTCTTTGAAATGTTATGTTCGTATAGTAATCAGTCAATCGACGCGTTGAAATACAGGCCAAGTCGAGACGCTGAAGCGCTCGCTTCGCTTTCGACGAAGCATCGTCTCGAAAAGGCGGAAGGAGAAGAACCAGCACTGGTTAGACTAACAACACATGTTTGTCTAGACTCAAATCAGTTGGTGGCGAGCAGACACGTGTACCTATCGTATCTGTTTATTATTACCTTCGCTCTGTGACGGGTTCGGCCAGTCAGCTTATCCAGTGGCCGTGCCTGGAAACGTGAGGAAACCCGTTTTCAAGATACATTTAGGAAACCCGCTTACCAAATGCGCCAATATATTAATAAGCCAAGATACGGCTTTGCTTTGGACCTCCTCTTAACGGAACGCTTAGGCCTTTAACGCTTAGGATTTCTCATTGGAAAAAACGCCTTTTGAGTAAGGTACATTGCGTACACCTTCGAACTAACTACTAAGTTATATATATATATATATATATATATATATATATATATATATATATATATATATCTATATATATATATATATTGGAGTATACCGCAGTGAATACCTAACAGGGTATCCACTCCGGCCGGGTAACCGAATAACTTCGGACGAGTGGGTTTTTAAAACTGTGCACATGCAGTTTTAACGCACGCTAGCTTCATAATTCTCTGCGTGAACTTAACTTATTAAACTCTTAATGTGAACTATTTAATCGATTTCGATCAATTGACAATTGGTGGCTTGATGTGATCGTATACGGAGGGTTAGTTTATCAACAACTTATTTTGCTTTGAAATCTTGTTTTTTACAAGTTACGTACTAATACGTGATACCTAATTTTATATCACTTTTTTACACAATCAGACTCAGCCGAACGGGCAACGTAACCCGACATCATATTGTGGTATTGAAAACAAGAATGCAACTTACAAGCGGCTTCTACATTCTTTTGCTGATCGTCATGGTCTTTCGCTTAGATGTTCTTAAAGGAGGCCAGTTTCTTTTAAACGAGTAATATTGCCTTGTAATGATTAGGATAATATTCTATTGCTTACTAAATATGTACAATTTAATATTCTTAAAAGAGCAGCTTTTGACAAAAATCTTCAATGCGTGGTAATATGAAATGGCCGACATCCGCTAGTCTATACAACGAAAACTAATGAGGGTAGATTCATGAAAGCAATTAAGTTATGAAATCGGCATCTAGTCATGAGGTTTACCATACATGATTTTCACTCAAAGATCAGTCTGCGAGAGAGGGACAATAAAGTTTCCTCAGTCATACAATCAACCACGGTTTTCTAAGGTCCCTCCACTAAGGAGACAGTCACACAAACGTTTTGACCAAATAAAACACCGCATATTATTTTGTTATATATAATATTTTATTTAATATCAAAATTAGAACATAAGAGTTGGTTCCGGCGAACGTGTGCACCATTACGGGGGATCCAACGTGGAATGCAGCTATCTCTAGAGGGTTTCCCGCACCAAGGCCTTATTTTCCCGTCGCACGTCGAGCAAGAGACGCTGTGTGAGTAAAAATACCAATTTATTATCACCGCTGGTTAGAACCAGCCGCTTCCCGACATTCTGCAGCAAACCGCGAGTGCATGCCCGAAGACAGCAGGGGGGTTCACCCGTAGCGGTCAGAAAACTTTATTCTTGTCGATTTTAGGACCAACAGACGGGGAACCACATGAGCTGGGATGTCCTCAAATACGAAAAGAACTTCACGGACCACCAAAGTACTATATTTATGGTCAAAATCAAGAGAGGGCTTAGAACCACGAGGCCTGCTGCGGGAGGCCACAGGCCAAAATAGTCGGGCCGCGGGTTAAGACAAAATGCGCTCAGTAAAGAAATAATCAAAAGCTCCCACAAAGAGTTCCGATACACTAAAATCCACGGGAAGGCAATAGAAACAAACGTTGCGGGTACAGTGGCGGAAAGAAGCGAATTATTACCGGTCCAAATACAGAACGAAGTTGCGCACTACTGTCAGAAAAAGAGATTAGACGCCACCAAGGCAAATTTTCTACCGATACAGGCAAATAAAGACAGGGCTCCTATTAAGGTGAATGAGAAGTATGTATATAACCTCTAGCATTCGGGGGGATCCAGAGATCATCTAAGATAATGGCAGAGGGCATAACCTCCGGAATTCACAACATACCCCCAGAGGCGAATTAACTCTTCTTATCCTAGAGTCGGGATAGGAACCCGACTCGGTGCAATCTACAGGTCCAACTATCACCTTAACACAGCTGCAAGGCAATAAAAGCGTAAATTAAGGCATGCTTCGCTTCTAAAACAACTAATATAGGTCTCCAAATGGAAGTTGACACTCTAGGCTATGAGCATAGTACTCGTTTACATCGAGGACGGGAGACGAAAAAGGTTTAAAGGAAAACTTTTGCGCGCTGGTATTGTTGTAAGCACTCGTGCCTCCGGTGCTTGATATGCTGCGTACTTAGAAGTCTAAAAAGTGTCAACTCAGAGGGCAAGAAGTCGAGATGATCACAGGTGTCAGAACGTGCGTTATGAAATCCAGCGTGCGATGGTATGCTGGAAATTGGCATAACTCCTAAAGACCTTGGATTGAACTGTACGGTGGGTGAAATGTCACCAATAAATACTAATACTTTAAAAAAGCGAAACGCTTCTGTCACCTATAAAAAAGCACTGCCGGAAACCGAAGACCCGTTTAGACGGTGAAAAGATCGGACCGCCAGATAAGTGAAATATGGCCCACGTTGATTGTGGAATGGCTAAAACGTTGAAAGCTGCAGGTAAGGCAGAATATTGTCAAGACTCACACAATCCTCAAATATAAAGCGCCATCAGCTAACCTCACTCGATTGCTCACGCTCCTCTACGAAATACCTGCGCAAAGCTTAGCGGCGCTGTACATTAGACGGAACAGAACGAATACATTGTTATAAATATATATATATATATATATATATATATATATATATATATATATATATATATATATATATATATATATATATATATATATACATATATAATGTTATTTTACTGTACTTCACAAATAGACTCTCGTCTGCAATCATCTGTATGTGGTGTAATTAGAAGCCCAAAGTGTCATTTCATTTATCCTAGCCTTATCCTGCTTGCAGCATACTAGTGAGGCGATAATACTATTAGTATTAGTAACGACAATAACAACGACGACGACGACGACGACAAAAACAGCCATTGTCATTATCCCTTTCTTGTCCCGCAATTGCTATACGTAAGGGCAAATTTAATATGCAGCTTGGACTCAAACACCATTTCGCAGCTTCTTAATAAGCTAGGAGGGGTCCTCAGACAAGTGTGGTCCCCGCTCGAGAGCCAAGTGGGCCGCTTCTGACAAGACTCATCAGTGTTCGGAGAGCGGCCGACGGCCCCAAGCTTTAGCTCCTATCCAGTAGTAGCCTCACGACAGTTTCGACGCCCTCTGGGGCGGCATTCAAGGGAGCATAGTGGGTCTGTCTGTCTGTCCGTCCGTTGTCAACGCCCAGCTTGATTTGATTACGATCGTTGATGGCGCTGTTATAAGAGTTCGGCGCCCATCACGTTTCTTACCCAGCAACGCAAATACACGTTATACCCACTAGCTTTCCACGAAAGCATAATACATATATGATTATATATATATATATATATATATATATATATACAAACATCCGCATTTGCTTTCTACCAATGGGTGTGTTTGTATATGTATTTATTTTTATATATAAAAATGTGAATATATATATACAGAGTTTTTGCCCGGTTTGTGCACTCGCCACCTCCCTTTAGTACGGGCAAAGTATCATGACGAAGTGGTTCTTGTCTGATCGGACAGTGTTTTGTCTGTTTTAGCGCCGAAGTCATATTGTTTCGTCGAAAGCCAATCAATTATTTGTGGAAAATACTAAATACAAACCTGGGCGATCGAGTACAAACTCGGGAAAGTCAATCTCTCACCATCACAGTGCCTCGGGAAGCACCCTGCACATTGCAATCATAACGCACTTGGAGACTATAGTTCTCGAATCCTAAAACATTCCAGCACTAACTTATTAATAGTATAATTAAAAAGTGACGCTTCGGCCGTCGCCTCGCTAGTCATCTATCATGTTCCCTAGACCTTGCGCCTTCAAACTGTCGGCCCCTCGAAAACTCTTTAGATGGGGGATTCATGTATGTATATATATATATATATTTTTTTTATGGAACCGTCTTCTCCGGACGGCAAATTTATTTAAGTTCCATAATTCTTCCTTGAGCTTGAAATGTCCATTATTACATAAATTCAAACAGTTATAACTATTCAGGTAATTTTGCAGAAAAGGCTATCGCCCGTGTCTGCAATATATATATAATTGAAGTAAATTCTAAATAATAAGTAAGAGTGTCTCATAGGCAAATATAATTATACGAGCACAGACTTCAGAGCGGTTTACACGTTGTGCAGTTATAATAATGAAAGACCCACATTATTTTAACACGACATTTTGATTTGACGCCAGAATCTGGATATACGCTGGAGAATATCCCCCAATGTTCTTCAAGACAATCGAATTCTCTGTCTTTTTTGCAGGCTTAATCCTAAAAGCTTAGATCTGTGAGGCCATATAACGATATGGACCCGAGCTTCTTAGCTATAATATTATCACTTCCATCTAAGAAAAGGGTTTAAATAATGTGGATTAGTACAATGTTCTAATGCTTCATACCCTATGGTTTTTGGAAGAGGCATATTTACTCGTCACACCTACAGATACACGTTACCGAGGCCATGTACGTCGAATATGCTGGCGACACAAAGATTATATATATATATATATATATATATATATATATATATATATATATATTGTTTTTTAACGCTCTAAAGGACTTTGAGGATATACCGCTCGCATCAAGTCTATAAGAGCTGGGGCCGTCAACAAGCAAGGACACGGACAGCTGGATCTTAACTTCACGTGACACTCTTTTACCACTTTACCCCTTTTTTTATTAAGGCGAGCACTGCCGAATGTGCAAACGTATTGCAAATGATTAATAAATCATCACAATATATATATATATATATATATATATATATACAGGGAGAGAGAGGGCGAGAGGGAGATATATATATATATATATATATATATATATATATATAGAGAGAGAGAGAGAGAGAAAGACTATCAATTGGCCAGGCTCTTAAACTGGAAACTTCGACTAATTCGCCATTGGACATAGCATACGTTGGCGTTATAGGTGAAGCGTTACATCAGGCTTTTCATTTGATGGAGCCCCCTATTCTCTAGCAGCCATATACAATTTCCTCCCAATTCCCTAGCACCAAGTGCCACTCCCTCTCTTTTCCTACCCGCGCTCACCCATCTCCCATACGTACAGGCAGACAGAGCTCGGCCGGTCAAGATAGCGCCAAGCAGGGCTTGGCAGACGTCCGGCCGACGTTGCGTATATTAATTGCATACGTCACCACGAGCTCGGAGACGTGCAAGCAAATGCTGCTCGTTCGTTACGTCGGCTAAGCTCTGCATAGCTGGCTACACCAGCTGCAATTTGGCCAATTGCAGCTGAATCGCCTCTGACTGGATGAGTAAATGCATGGATGGATGGATGAATGAATAGAGAGATAGATGAATGGATGAATAGAGAGATAGATGAATAGAGAGATAGATGAGTGGATGAATAGAGAGATGTATGGATAGATACATGGATACAAGTTTGTTCGCTGACTGACTGGCTGGCTTGTGCCACAGCGGACTGCGTCGGCGCCTGCAGGTGGCCGCTGACATCGCAACAACAACAGCAGCAGCAGCAACAACAGCCTTAACAGAAGAGGAACAGTTCGGTAAGCTAAGGGCTAACCGACCACCCCCCAAATAAGAGAGGTTTGGCAAATGCCACCGCCATCCCTCCCTCCGTCGTCCGAAGGAAGAGGTGAATGGGTGGTGGTGGTGGTGATGGTGGTGAGATTGCATCAGACAGAGTCACACTGTGACACGGCACGGACCGGCCGGAGAAGTCTGCAGATTTACAATATGCAGGATGGCGGTCGGTGGTCGGCGAAAGGTCGTGGCATTCGCATAGCGATCTTCGAATATGAAGATAACCGTTTGCATTTTGCCTTGACGACCTCAAGCGGATCATGGCTAAGACCGTGTCGGTTATATATCGCCGACCGACAGACGGTGTGCCTGTATTCTGGAGCACATGGCATTTGGAGGACGGGGGCTCATAGAGTCTCATAGAGGACGATTTGATTCATTGGTCATTACTGCTCAGAGACTCACTCGAACGCGAAACGCGGAAATGCTAGATCTGCTAGATCACTCTGAAAATCTATCGGCTAGATCACTAGAGAAAAATGCATGGGCATGCGTTCGTTGTCATGGCGTTGGTAAGACTCGTGTCGTAAATAGTATTTTTATAACAATTGTAAAAATTGCTAGCTACAATTGTTATTAAATCTTTTATTTAATCTCTTCCGTGTCTCAACGGTCTGCGTTCGCAGCCGATTAGGCTTTCATTGCGTTTTCGACGTACTGAAAACAAAGGCTCTGCAGTGGGTTTACGACGCCTTTCTCGATATAACCCAGTAAGAGTGGGACATTAGGGAAATATATATATATATATATATATATATATACATATATTCAACATAAATGGATTGATAACGAAAAAGGAGGGCAACGATAGTATCAATAGAACTTCTTCACAGATAGATCTGACGACGACCACCACGTTGGCGTGGAACCGCAAGTTGGTCACTGTTTGCTCCCGCATGTTGCCATTTTCTAAAAGTCTTTAGCAGAAGAATGCGACACGGGATTCTGGTTATAATATTGATGGTGGCAATGCGGTGATGATGCTGATGAATACGATGTTATTGTATAGGATTATAAGGGTTGATTATGAGACGGGGGGAGGTACACATTATACATATACTCGTATATGTATGAATTTGACGTTCTTACTGTTGATGTGATTGTTGTTGTTGTGGTGGTGGTAGTAGTGGTCGCCGTTGGTGGTGTTGCTATGCAGGATATAGTAGGGGTACAATATAAGCATACGCATGTGGGACCTGTGTGTCGTAGCTCATTAACGACACATCCATCCGAGCGGGCTCTTCTTCTTGATGCTCGTCTAATCTGCTGCTGGTCAATCAGATGCCAAGCGGACTAGAACACGGCCCCTGTCCAGCCTGACAGAAGCTCGGGTCCTGTCTCTCTGGGGCTCGGGTTCTGTCTGACTGGGGCTCGGTTCCTGCCTAACTAGGGCTGGGTTCTGCCTGACAGGAGCTCGGGCCCTGTTTGACTAGGGCTCGGCCCTGCCTGATAGGGGCACGGATCCTGCCTTACAGGGGCTCGGGTCCTGCCTTACAGGGACTCGGGCCCTGTCTGGCTGTGGCTCGGGTTCTGCCTTACTGAGGCTAAGTCCAGCCTGACTGGGTCTCGGGTCCTGCCTGACAGGGGCTCCGGCCCTACCTGACAGGGGCTCGGTTTCTACCTGACAGGGGCTCCGGCCCTACCTGCTAGGGGCTCGGGTTCTACCTGACAGGGGCTCCGGCCCTACCTGACAGGGGCTCGGGCCCTACCTGACAGGGGCTCGGGCCCTACCTGACAGGGGCTCGGGTTCTACCTGACAGGGGCTCCGGCCCTACCTGACAGGGGCTCCGGCCCTACCAGACAGGGGCTCGGGCTCCATCTGAGTAGGGTCGTGCCCTGACGCTGCCGTTGCTGTTGTTGTCATTAACAACAACGTCATTATCACTATCATCATCGACTTCATCGTTATCATTATCATCACGATGACCATCATCATCACTATCGTCATCATCACCACTACCATCAACAACAACAACGTAATCGTTGTCATCGTCGTTGTCGCGCCGGTGCCGGTCGGTGTTGCCGAGGGCGAGGAGAACAGAAAACCGGGGCCCTGGTGGGAAAGGGCCACCGCCACAGGCGCGCATGCTCCCGACGAGCAGCAGCAGCAGCGGCGGCGGCGGCTGCGATGATGGCCTTGGCAGCCGCCGCCGCAGGCCGGCCGGCTGGCCCACCGACCGACCGACGGACCGGCCCGCTCTAGCAGTAGAGATAGAACGAAGCAGCAGCTGCAGCAGCAGCGGTAGGAGCGGTATAGTAGTAGTAGTAGTCGATGTAGTCGTACTAGCTGTGCTTGATGGTGGAGCTGCTGCCGCTGCTGCCGTTGCCCTACGGCGACTGCAATTTCTGCTGCTGCGGCTGCTGACGACGCGTCCGCCGCTGTTGTCGTCAACGCCGCCGCCGCCGCCGCTGCTGCGTCGTTGTTGTTGTTGATGTTGTTGTTGCTGTTACCGGCTGTAGTAGTGGTGTGGTTGTTGTGAACGTTGTTGTTGTTATTGTTGTTGTCATTGTTGTTGTTTTAGGTTGAAGCTGTGGCGGCGGTAGTAATCGCGTTGTAGTGGCTGACAACAGCAGCAGCAACAGCAATGCTGGTGATGGTGGCGGTGATGATGATGCTGCTGGCAGAACCACAGCACCCCTAGCGCAAAAGCGCAAGCAGCTAAACAGCGAACCAAGGGCCAGCGTCATCATCAACAGCAAGCAAGAAAAAGACGTCTCCTCTTTCATCAACTCCTTGGTCTTGTTGTTGTCATTGTCACTGTTGTTGTTGTCGTCGTCGTCGGTGTTGTTGGTGTCGTTGTCTCGACATCTCGGCGTCCTCCAGCCGGCCTGTCTACATCTGAGCTCCCCTTCACCCCCCGTCTGGCCTTATGGCGGAGGAGTGCATGCCCAAGACGAGAGAGTTCGACTTGTACAAAGGAGCTGTCATACAACAGCAACCCCTGCAATCCCAGCAACAGCAGACTCGATTTTTACGTACTGTCGTCACCCCTTTAGGAGACAGCTACATTATCATCATCAACAACATCGACAGCATTTGCGCTGGTGGCTTGAGTGCCCCCCTCAACGGCAGAACCAGCCTTTGTGTAACCCCCAGGACGCCAATGTAAACCCGTCTTGCCCTCGTCCCGTCCCAGCCCACTCCGCACCCCCGTGACAACGCTCGTAAGCCCAGTGTGCACCTAGGATATTCTGATGACAACACCACCATCATCATTGCCACAACCAACACTAAATCGACCACGATACGATAGAACAAGAACGTCGACAGGTCAATAAACACGACCAGAGGGGGGCCGAGACACACTAAGATGCACTCTATCTATACTTCTCTCGGAGGATATCTCTTTAACCTCACTCTGTTGTCGCCTTCGCCTGCGGTCGATGAGCATCATTCGACAGCTGAGGTTCCGTTTAAGCGTCGTACGTAAGCGTCGCCAATGTTGATCTTGAACGGGGTGTCAAGCTTCGCCAACAAGACTAAGAGGAAGAAAAGGAAGAAAGCAGAGAAGCAGACGAACAACGATGACAATACCAACAACAACAACAACAACAAGAGCAGCAGCAATAATAACAACATCAGCGGCAGCAACAACAACAACAATAATAGATACCGCAACAATATGAAGAAACGAGTAACTTTATAACCAAACAGAGTAGATATTTTATTAGTTGATTTCTCTCTGTCTGTGCATATCTCTCTCTCTCTCTTTCTCCCGCCCGCTCGCTCGTTCGTTCACTCTCTATGACAACAACAACAACAGCAACAATAACAACAATTCTCGTTTGCCTAACCAACCCGACCGATTATGGTTTGGTGTCGCGCAAGCAGCCAGTGTATGAGCGTTTTCCGCCACCGTTACCGCTGTTGTGAATAATTGTGCATATAACGATCACCCTCGAGATGACGACGATACTGCTGACAATGCTCATCGATGTTGTGTGGTGACACCGGCTCGGAGGGGAGACTTACAGAGCAGTCATTGCGTTGCGCGTGATAGTGGTGGTGAGCGCGATTGTTGTGTGAAAAGAAAATCCGGTCACTTAACCGATCGACCAACCGAAGAGACAATTGCTTGCTGATCGTTGATCCAATGAGTGCTCTCGATTGAGTATCTCTCTCTCGGTCGCTCGCTTGCGGTCAACCTCATCATACTCGATCGAGCTCGGTTTAGAGCCCCCATCGCTCATCGGCTCGCGAACATTGCATTGTAGGATCTTCAAATTAGAGTTGCCCACAATCCCGGGACTACTACTACTACTACAATTACTATACAACTGTTGTTACTAGTTGTTATTATTACTAACGTTGTTACTACTGTTACTACTACTACTGCACCTACGGCGGCAATCACTCAATCACTCATCAATCAATTCATCATCAATCGCCCACACTTCTACTCTACTGCTACGTTTTACTACTACTACTACTACTACTACAACCACTACCATCACTACAGTGCAAGATCTGTGCCGTCAGGTGCCTCACTCCTCGAGTATCTGGAGCAGAAGAATGGAGCTGTAATCAGCTATCAGGTAAGCAACACACTACTCTGTAGGAGACAGATAATTGCTCTCGAATTCAAAATTGCCTGCTCAAAAGAAGAGGTAAGGTAATGCATATATATATATATATATATATATATATATATATATATATATATAGATGGGTGTACATGTACGTGCCAGTGTGTGAGTTGTGTTTGAGTTGAATTTGGAATGTATGGTGGAGTGAGCAGATGTATGTGTACACACGCGCGCAGATAGATAAATAGATAACCAGAAGACAAACAGACAGACCGACACATCAACCGACCACCGGCACTTCGCTACTGTTAACATCGACCACCATTTGTTAACAGTATTTCGTTCGTTTGTCGGCGTCGATGTTGTCGTTTTCGGCGTCGTTGTTGTTGTTGTCGTCGTCGTCGTCATCGTTCTAACTAGCTAACTTAGTTACACAGAGGCGGTGTGGTTATTCAAGGTTGTTAATCGGTTTCTGACTGACCGATCTGCTGTCTGCTACCTGTCGGTCTGAATGTCTATCTCTCTCTGCGTCCGTTTGCCGGCCGCTACTCTCTACCGTACTGTCTACTCTACTGTACTACCGCTGTTCTCTGGCTGATAAACGAACGCGTTGGCCGAATCGCCGCCGTCAGCAGACATTTTTCTCATTTTCTTTTCTCCTGTTTCTGCTTGTTGTGCTGCTAATTGTCGCGTTGTTGTTTTTGTCGCCCGAGGGAAGAGGACATCTCCTCCGTACGCGTTCGGTCAGTAGTGCCGTATTCCTTCCTGTCTAGCGTAACCATCTACCTCGGCAGCCATCTCGATCTCGGCGGCAGAACGCCAACCGCTGATTTGCACAGCTGTTGCTGCTGTTGTTGTTACAATTTTTTCTGCTGCTGCTGCTCTAGTTTGCTCGAGATGACAACAGCTTTGCTAACAACACTCTCTAGACTGTAGACGACTCTCTCCTCTCCCTATCTGTCGGACTCTCGCTTTTTCTCTTTCCTCTCTGCTCCTTTTTCCTTCCGACGAATGACAACAGACGTATATAGTGCTGCGATGTATTTCGTCGCCTGCCTCTGCTATGATGCTGACAGCAGCAGCAACGGCAGAATATCGAAATTTTAGAATGTTTCCACTTTGGATCGAAATCGAAACCACTCGCCGGCTTCCGTCGTCTATCCGTTTGTCTGTCCGTGCATCCGTTGGCCGTCGGTTCGTCGGTGGGTTGAAGGCCGCCATTCCTCATTCTCCGCCGGCCGGTCTTTGCCGCAGCTGCTGCGGTGGTATTAGCGGTGGTGGCGCCACTGTCGCGCCGCTAACACTGCTGGCAAGACTCCATCGTCTGCGCGTCCGTCCGTCTGTCTGCTCGCCTGCCCGTCTGTTTGTCCATCTGTCTAGTTGTCTGTCTGTTTATCGGTCCGTCTGTCTGTTTATCTGTCCGTCTGTCTGTTTACCTGTCTGTCTGTCTGTTTATCTGTCCGTCTGTCTGTTTACCTGTCCGTCTGTCTGCTTATCTGTCCGTCTGTCTGTTTATTCGTCCGTTTGTCTGTTTATCTATCCGTCTGTCTGTTTATCTGTCCGTCTGTCTGTTTATCTGTCCGTCTGTCTGTTTATCCATCCGTCTGTCTGTTTATCCATCCGTCTGTCTGTTTATCTGTCCGTCTGTCTGTTTATCCATCCGTCTGTCTGTTTATCCATCCATCCGTCTGTCTGTCCGTCCGTCGTTCCGACGGTTGGCAACCGCGACGGTGGCGGCGGCGGCGGCGACGGGGCCTTGACTGCGCGCCGGCCGCGGCTGCGGCGGCCACGCACAGCAGGTACGCTGCCGCCCCCGCCGGCGCAGCGAAAAGATTACGCTTTACTGCCGCGAACTACAACAACGAGCGGTGGTGGTGGTGGTGGTGGTGGTACCTGGCAACCTACCTACCAACCGCTGTCCCCTCATCGCCTCATCATCTAGCGGGAGTCAGCGGGGCGATATCGACTACACGATGCTCTAGATTCGATACATACGAGATATACATATACGTGTATATGTTGTATAGAAAAAGAAGAAGAAGAAGAAGAAAGTAATCGCAGTGCCAGTGGTGGAAGACGAGTGGCAAGAAGAAGAAGAAGAAGAGGCGGAGGAGAAGGAGGTGGAGAAGGAAGATAGGAGAAAGAAAACCTTTCGCTTCCTCAGTTGTTCCGCTCTCTTGATGATTGAGTCGAGATCCCCCACAATCGGCCACTGCTGATGATAGATAGTCGACTACAACCACCACCTAGTCAGCCACGGCTGCCGGCACCGCACTAAGCGGCGACGGGTGACACTGCGAGCGTCGATCAGAGACGAGCTTTGTTCCGCTTCTATTCGCCAAAGCAGCTACCAAGTGAATCTGCACCTCAAGAATTGTTTCAGCTTAAGCCTATATATATATATATATATATATATAGAGAGAGAGAGAGAGAGAGAGATGTTGGATAGAGAAACTCAGGCTAGATTAAAGCCTCAAAAAGGCTTCGAGTTCCAGACCCAAAGCCTTTTCGGGCGCTATTCATCTAGCCTGACTAATACTGCCTGAGTAGACGGTGCCGCCTACAATGGTGTGACTTTCTGTTAGTTGCCTAGATATCTGCTCGGGTTGTCAGGTCAGCAGGTCTACTACATCACATGATAGTCATAGTGATATTCCTCTCTTCGGAGGGCTTGGACTCGACCCGCAGGATTTTATTTATTCTTACTGCTGTTGTTGTTGTTGTTGTCGTTGTTACTGTTGTTACTCAGTCAGTCAATCAATCAATCGAAATTCGTTCAACAACAATCCACGCATAATAACATTGGCTAGAAGTAGCCTGCTTCGCCCCTCTCCCGTCCCCATACTCAACCTCACCCCGACTGTCGGCCATTGATGCAGTAGCAACAACACGGTCCTTCAATTTGTGGAAGTTGTCAGAGGTTAACATCACAGACTCGGGCATTATCGGCACTATAGCTCGGGGGTCACTATAGCTCTCTCACCGATACTGTATCCACGATCGCTTTGGTGCTTTCTTTCTTCCTCTATAAAATTCGCAATATATATATATATAGATCGCGTTCACGCTTGTTGTCAGGTGACTAGAGGACTTGGTCTCTCTTGGCAAAAGTGAGTGAGACCAAGCGACAGTCGGTAGAATCAGCGTGCGAGGCAGTTTTGCCTCTCTGCCAGCCACGGGCCACGGGGTGCATGCGCTGCCGGCCCACGGCTGCTCATGGCACACCGACACCGGACGGCTCGACTCTATGACTCTCTCTCTATATATAAACATATATATATATATATATATATATGGGTCTCTCACCCACGACATTCTCCCCACGACGAACTGCTCGCCTCCTATACAGCAGTCTGTACCGTGTGTGCAGTTCCACCACCACCACCACCAGGAGCAACAGCAGCCAGCTCGACGAGCCAGTGCTACTCCACTAATCCCAGGCGATTTTCCTTGCTCGCGTCAAGTTTGTCGCGCTGTCGGCTGGCCGACCCGGCCCGGCCCGCTCCGCCGTCACAAGACGCGACATCGGCCGATGGATTCGAATAATCTGTAATAGGCGAGCTCGCTTGATCTTGAAAAGCTCCTTTGCCACGGCTGCCAGTGCCCCCGTAATAATTACTCGTCTGACTTCTACCGATTATTACTACGGATAATATTACTGTTATTACCACTACCACTACTACTAAAGTAAAGTTTTCGGGCTGACCCTCAGCCAAGATTTAACGTCCACGGGACTGCTTTTGGCGGGATTGCTTCATAGACGGACCCCCATGATAAATACAAATGTGTGGCAACGGTGGGGCTCGAACCCGCGCACCTATCTAGTGTCTCCTTCGGTTGCGGGGCGCAGACGAATGCACTACGCCACCGGGCTCGACTACTACTACTACTACTGCTAATACTACGACGACGACGACGACTATTACTACTACTTCTACCGCAGCTGTTGAATGCACCAGTACTTAACTCCCGCTGCAAATCATGCGTTCCGGTTCGTGTGGGCGTTCATAAGCCATAAGATTTGAATCCCGCTGAATAAATCCTCTTTCCTGTCTTCGATACGGTATGAATAGGATATTCTCGGACCACTCGGACCTGTCCACCACTGCCAGAGCAGAGTAGAGGTTTCTTTCCGCAGCAGCAACCTTCGCTGTGTCACAACAAACACCCCGCCTTAAGTTAGCTAGCCGCTCTGGAATATTCTCTATTTATCTATCTAGACGAACAACAACACCCCAAGTGTCGAGAGTTCAGTCAATGAGATGGCTGCAATTCGGATGTCGGAGTTTTCCCGCCGGGGGTGGCGGGGCGTGAAGGCTGTATGTGCACGTCTGTATATTTCGCCACTATAGAGCGTGGCATGATCAGCGTCATCATAGATGGAACACTGCACGGCTGATATACTGGCCTGATCCGGATATCCATACATCTACGCTGTCGTCGTGGTATGGCGTGTCGATATGTCTTATCTGTTCTTTTATTCGTCATACCACCCCCTCTCTCGCTCTCAGTCTCGATCTATGTATTCCCTTCCGCTCACAAGCTTGCAGCAAGCATAAAGAACGATATGCGCGGTATCTAGCATTTATCTCAAACCTCCTCCACACAACCTGCATTACGTACACAAGCTCTGCCCTGTTACCCTGTGCCTCCTACACACGACTACTGAACCCACGGGCCAGTTACTACTAATTAAGTAGGAAGAAGAGGGGGAATAGCAGGAAAAGGAGAATACGAAAAAGAAGTAGCAGCAGCAGGAAAAGAAGAATACGTCATCTACGTGTAACAAAGACACAGCGTTGCAGAGCACTCGGGCTAGGCAAGCGATCATTCTTGTCAGCGAAGTCAGAAACAGCAGCAGCAGCAGCAGCAAGAACCTCTACAATCAATGAATCGATCGATCTAGCCGCAGCAGCCTCGCTCGCTCGCTCTCCGCAGCATGCACGCCAGCAGAACTGCAATTGTTTAGCTCATAGTTGTTGCGATATAGTTCTGTGCGCGAGGGCAATCGGGCACGCGCGCTGATAGACGCGATGATAGATAACAGAGTACGCCATGGTGCGCAACGCACGCGTACGAAACTGCATAGCGTCGAATTCTTTGCTCTTGCCAGCGGCCCATAACAATGAATGCATGATGACCTTGAGCACCTCGTCGGCAATCGCCCTCGTCTAGAAACGGATCTTGCCCGCCAGTGCAAATCAGTTGGCTTACCTCGGCCAGCAGTTGCCGCTGCTGCTGCATGATAGATCTGCACAGACCGAGACTGACAAACACATAGACAGAGATGGTCACGTGGCCACGATCATGTCACGACGACGAATCATGCGCCACTCGTTCATGCGAATTCGAGTGGGGCTGGCAATCATTGTCGAGCGTCGCCATCATCATCCGCGCAGCCCACCGTCGGGGGGGGGGGGGGGGGGAGGGGCGGGCGGAGCTTCATACAGAATGCGGCAGAACGTAGAACACTACGAGACCGCGGCTGAAGTCAGCTGTCCAAACCTATTACCGCCACCACGTAAAAGGTAGTGATGATGGTAAACGAAGAAGGGAAGCATCTCCCCGGGCGCAAAACTCTGGCCGGTCGAGTATCTATGTACTTCTATAGATCAGATCACGATCATGATGATGTTGATAGTGTTGTTGATGATGATGATGATAATGATGATGATTGTGAGAGTGGTGATGATGATGATGATGATGGTGGTGGTGGCGATGATGACTACGGCATCGACAACGATGACAACCACAGACAGACAGACAGACAGGCAGACAGCGTTTTTGCTCAACGGCCAAGATTCGTGCCGGTTGGTTCCTTGTTCGTGACTGCTCGCTGCATCGGATTGCGCCGGTGTCTACAAGCCGAGATCTTCTTCTCCCTCTTATTCCTCTCTCTCTCTCTCTCTCTCTCGTTTCCTCCCACCCCACACTCCCTCGTTATCTTCCTCCTCTCTATCGAGTCTCGACCACGAACCGATCGACTGACGACTGGCTGGCCGGTCGGTCGGCCGACTGGCCGAACGAACGGACGCCCAGCAAGCTGATTTTTCTCGCTTCCGCCGCCTGTCGCAGCAGCAGCAGCAGCCTTAAACCGGGCAGGCGGTGCTGCTTGATTTTATTCTTCATTGCCGCCGCCGCCACCACCGCCACCACCGCCATCACCACCCTCATTCTGATAGAGCCGCCAGCCGTCGCCTGGTCTGCATTCAACCCAACCACTCGCTCGCTCGTTCGTTCGGCTGCTGCTGCAAAGGCGATAGCGGGCGCCGCCAACAAGATCGGCAAGGCAAGCGACGTGTGCGATGATCGCTTCTTGTCCGCTCGGCTCGGATAGAGTTCATGCATTCAGTCATCGTTGCTGTTGTTGTTGTTGTTGTCGTCGTCGTCGCTGTTGTTGTCGGTGTCGTCCTAATTGTTGTTGTTGTTGTTGTTGTCGCTGTCGTCGTAATTGTTGTTGTTGTCGCGATGATTGTTGTGATTGTTGTTGTTGTTGTTGCTGTCGTCGTCGTCGTCGTCGTGGCAGCACCAGTACCACCACCACCACGAACCACTGTGGCGGGAGGTAGGTGGGTCAACCTCGAATCCCGCAGCCGCTGCCGCTTGAGTTGAATGCAGACCAGGCCAGGCGGCCTGGACAGCGGCGTTGGTACCTCCACCGCCACCACCACCAACAGCAACAACACTACGCCGACTACTACTACTACTACTACTACTATTAGTACTGCTATTGCCGGTTGTACTACGGCTACTACTACTACTACTACTACTACTACTATTAGTACTGCTATTGCCGGTTGTACTACGGCTACTACTACTACTACTACTGCTACTACGAAGGGCGGCGGGGGGCGGAGGGTGGCGCGAGGGTGTGTTAGAGAGTTCCTGGAAATGATCATCGTTCTCAGAGCTGCTCGCTCGGCGGCGGCCTGGGCGACGCTCACTCTTCCTTCTTGTTCACTGTTCGAGATATCTTTTGGTAGCGGTGGCGTAAGTCGGACGGGATCTGCGCGGCGTCCCTCGTCCTCCGCCCTTCACCATCATCGCGGCCGTCTCGCGTATTTCTTCTCGTTTTCGTTCTCTTTTTTCCTCTCGTTTTCCTTCTTCGTCTTCTTTCCTTCCTCCTCTTCCTCCTGCACTTGATCTGGCCTGGTCGTGTCCTGCCCTATCGTTTGTCTATCCCTATTTCTTTTTCTCTGTTTCTAACGTTCTCTCTCTCTCTCTCTCTCTCTATATATATATATATATCTATATATATATATATATATATATATATATATATATATATATATATATATATAGCTATATATTTATCTTTTTTTGTGACTTTTCCTTATCCCTTATTCCCGTGATCTGCTCTCTGCGTTTTTCCTTGTGTGCATCCGAAGGAGCCGCGGGTCGCCATTTCTCGACCACGACGACGACGGCAACAGCAACAACAACAACAACGATGACAACGATAGGCTGCTTTCTGTTGTTGGCCTATGTTCACATCGTGTTTGCTCTTTTACCTCACATAGAAAAGGCAAAAAAACTCGTGCTTCAGGCTTGCTTTCACTAGTACCCTGCTCAGCCTCGACCCGCCCCCCTCACACAGTCTTCTTCCTCTTCCCTACCTTCACTCTACGCAAGAACTTTTCGTTGACATGAGCTTCCTCTCCCGACCACGATATATATATATATATATATCTCCGGCGTCGCTTCAAAGGTCGCTATCGCAATTCGGCCGTAATGCTAACACTAATACTAATATTAACAGCAATATTATTAAAATTATTAGTTGAAAAGTGCGCGCCTTCTGATGGCACCAGAAACGCGGCGACGATTGTGTTCGACGACAACACGATCACTTTTGAGCACACTTTACTTCATCATCACTCTCATTGCCATCACCATCATGGACATTCTGGCCATCATTGATCAGGGCAGAGCAGAGTTAAGCGGCGAACATATTATTATTATTATTATTTTAGCTTGCGGTCCGCTTGGCTCCTCGTATAGTCGCCAACCAACCAACCAACCAACCAACTAGTCAGCCCGCCAGCCAGTCATATATCCGGCCCGGGCGGCCGGGCGCACGCAGTTTCGCTTGCCGTTGCCGCCGCCGCCATCGCTAAGGCCGGCCGAATCGGATCGAATCGGATCAGATCGGACAAAAGGCAACCAGATGAACAACAAACACGGCCTTACGTCGTTGTTGTTGTCGTCGACGGCATCGTCGTCAGCCACAGTTCGATGACACTTTCTTTGAATCATCATCATCATCATCGTCGTCGTCATCATCATCGTCATCATCATCAGCATACCTAGCTTCTCCTACAATTCTTTCTTCTTTTCCTCCTCGCGTTACTTACATTCTCGTCGTCGCCAGTCGTATCATCAATGTGCAGCAACCGCCAATGAATGAGGCAGTCTGTACAATCATCATCATCATCATCATCGTCGTCGTCACATGCGTGATGATGATGATGGTGGTGGCGGCGGAGGTCTGCCAAACGGCGACTTGCTCGAGTAAACCGAGAGAAATATATATATATATATATATATATATATATATATATATATATATCGAAAGCTAGAATGCGAGATATAAGTAAGTAAATAAATAAATGTTTACATACAGTTACATCCAGAGAACTCGATACGAGATTACACTAGTAAACTGGTGTCGTTCTGGGTGGGTGGCTCACTCCACCTACCTAGTAACCGGCGGCTGGTGGTAGCTGGTAGACAGACTTCTTCAGTCGCGCGGGTCGCTAACGCATCTGGCATCTCAAAACGAGATGTTCGATCGTGCGCTCAGTTACAGATGATTGCCGTTAACGCTAGCGAGCCAGACAGCAAAAACCAGAGCTAGAGTTTCGAATCTCAGGCTTCAGCCAGATCGTTGCCGGCGACAGCTTTGTTCCGTGAGCTTGCCTCTCAGATGATACGAGGACCAGTTTTTATGTTGTTTCTTATTTATATATATTATATTTATATTATATTAATATATTATATTATATTTATGTATATTATATTAATGTATATATTTATAGTTATATTTATATTTATATTATATTATAGTTAGATTTATATGATTGAAGTATTTTATTTATATTTATATTTATATTTATATTTATATTTATTTTATTTATTATTTATATTTATATTTATATATATTTATATTTATATTTCTATTATATTTATATATTTCATATTTATATTTATCAAGGACGTGCACCTCCTGAAGAAGAAACAAGCAGTCAACTGTCACCCCAGCAGCAGCAACAGCAGCAGCAGCATCTATTTAGTGTGCTGAATGGATCAGAGTCAGTTGTGTTCGGACAGATAGGTAGTAGTAGTAGTAGTTGTAGTAGTCTTTCTTCTTCTTCTTCTTCTTCTTCTCGGTACAGCAGCCAGAGATAGACAGTGTTAGATAACCAGATAGCAGACTAGTGATACAACATACAACACGCGTAGATTCGCACATCAGATAGAGTAGCAGTAGTAGTAGTAGTAGTGGTGATACAACAACAACACACGCGCATAGATTCACACAGATATAGATACAATTGTGTGTGTTGCGCGTCGGTCGGCAACTGTATTCATTGTTTCTCGTCTGTCGGTCTGTCTGTCTGTCTCTATGTATTTATGTATGTGTATGCAGATATATGTGTACATTTTTGTCGTTTCGTCGCTGTCCGATTCGCCGCCACCACCACCACCACCACCGCTAACTTTGCCGTCTGTCTGCCAGCCAGCCAGCAGCAGCAAAAGAGAGAATCGGTTTTCGCTCTTACCACTCTTCTCTCTCCTCACAGTGCACAGTGACGGCTGGTGCACGCGTAGCGGTTCCACCAGCTCACAGCTTCCTCACAGATTGCCTGCCGGCAAAGCAACGAACGGCTCCTGCTGCTGCTGCTGCAACTGCAATTTCTGCTTATGCACTGCTGTTACCGTTTTTTGTTGCATTTTGTTCACTTTTCCTTCGTCGTCGGTGTACAGAGGCATACACTCACGCACACATACACACTATCCATGTATCCATGCAGATAGATATGACATCCACTCACACTCTTGACACGTATACGATGGACGGACGGATCGATACGTACCACCATTCTCGAGTACACGCGCGTCTAGACGCGCAGGAACACACGTGCATGTTATTTCTCCCTGATCTCTCACTCACATTCTGATTCTCTCTCTCGCACAGTGTTTCCGCCAGCCGCAACCCCCCCCTCTCTCTCCCACTCTGCCTTCCCCCCTCTTTCTCTCTCTGTATCTCTCCCTTGCCCCCCTCTCTCTCTGTATCTCTTCCTCTCTCTGCATAGATGTATTTCCGCTGGTTTCTCTCTTCCCGTCCCTTCGCCTGCCTGCCTGTCTGTCTGTCTGCCTGTTCGTCCGTTGTATCGCGTCTGAGGCGTCTGATTCTAGCGTTCAGCTGCTACTGCTGCCTTCGACTGCTTGCTAGGAGTGATGTCTTTGTTTCGTCCAGCTTGCATGTTTCGACATTGGTAGGACATCGACGTCGATGGCTGACAGACGGACAGCAGCAACAGGACAACGAAGTGAGGAGGCGGAGCAGGAACAAGAAATGAAAACGAAACCGGGGCACAACAACGGCAACAACAGGCTAACATCAACAACGGCAGCCAACGAGCCAGTGACGGCACGACACGGAAAGCTGCAAATATGCATCTGACCGGAGCCCCTTTTCTTCGGTTTACCCCTTCCTCCACCCCACTCCCCCCACCTACCCTCGCCCCTACCTCCCCTGCCCACGTTCATGTCTGCGCCGCCATCATCTTTCGTGGGTTCCGCGATGGCGGCGGGTTGCAAGTCTGGCAGCCGTTCTGTTGTCCATTGGCCTCTCTGTTGACATGTGTGATGAAAGAAACATGTTACAACAACGACAACACCCATATGTATATATATATATATATATATACATACGCGTACGCGTCCTGCACGACGTCCCATGTGTATCCAATATAGGTTTAGCGGATGAGAGGACGTTTTTTAAGTTTTCCCCTGCAACAACAACAGTAGCAGTCAGGCTAGGTAGCAGCAGCAGCAGCTGAGAAGCAGCAGAAACTATACTAGTATCCAGCTACGGCCGTGACCGTTGTACGCAGACGAAATAGACAAAAAGCTGTTGCAACTCGTATAGAAATCGAGACAACAGCGCAGTGTCCTGACGACAAGCACTACAATAGTGACAAGTCCTCGCTTCGGCAGAAGCAAAGCCACCTGACAATCAGGGCGCGTCAGGTCCTAGTCTTCACGATTCCTTCACTAAAACTCGTGCAGGCTAGGACGCCTGGTCGCTTGCTCGTTTGCTGCTCTAGTTCGCCGTCTAGCCTAGACTAGGCTAGCCAAGGCCGTAAGGTTGTCTGCGTTGCTGTTGCCGTCATCGTTATCGTAATTTTATCGTTGTTTGAAGCTTCAAATCGAGGTGGAGCGGTGGTGGTAAGATGCGTGATTGCCGCCGTCGCTAGGAAAGCGGCAGCGGCGGCAGCAAGGGGCATCGTCATCATTATTCTCTACCACGACGTCAATGCTGTTGTTGTTGCTGCTGTATTTGCTGCTGTTGTTGTTGTTGTTGTTATTGTCGTCCTCGTCCTAACTCATAATCGATACTTAAGCAAGAAACGCCCGTTACCAACCCGTTCACACCACCACCATCACCATAAGGGGCTCCACGATCGCCCCTATTACCATTATTAGCAAGACGACAACCATCATCCCATCTACACAACCACGACCACCGCCCTGACTATCTCTACGTTCATTATGCTCTTCTCCATAATCATCACCATCATCTTTGCCGTCATCATCATCATCACCATCTTTGCCACCATCATCATCATTTTTGCCGTCATCATAATCACCATCATCATCACCACCACCACCACTACTACGACCACCATATTTGCCATCACCATCATCATAATCACCACCACCATCACTTCCATCACTATTCGTTAGCATCACCACGGCCGCCCACAACCAACACCATCAAATCCATCATGTCACACCGTCGTGCAAGAACGGTGCGGCAGCTCCTTTTCCCCACCGGCAGCGTCTTTATCGCCTTATCGCCATTATCATTATTATTATCATCATCATCATCATCATCACCACCCTCAGCACCCTCACATCATCTTTAGCCCTCCCTCAGCATCCCCGTCATCACCACCACCTCGCTTCTTCATCACTGTCGCTATCGTCATAAGTTATCATCATCATCAACATCATCATAAGCGGCACGGATGGTGCCGTCCCCATCATCATCATCATCGTCACCGTCATCATCAAAATCACCATCATCGCCATGAAAACTATCATCATCATCATCCTCTTGAGTTTCTCCTCCTCTTCCCCCGTAGCAGCAGCAGCAGGCGGTGTCATTGTCATCCGTCTACGGGCGCCGCCAACGCCATGATCACTACCATCCTTCCTATTCCCTACC
>QVRM01004449.1:0-39448 GCA_003439945.1 Dermanyssus gallinae
GCCGACTAACTGCGACTCTAACTAGAACGGCGACGACAAACACGATGAACCGACGACGGCGGCGTCGACGCCGATGAAACGAGTCAAGTTGCCGTCGGTTGCTGGCCGGCTGACTGACTGGATAGCTAGATGACTGGCTGTCTCGCCGACAGGCCGCCGGCTTCTCTTGTCGCAAACTTCATAAGTCATCTCTTATCGCGCGTGGTGGGATGTTAGCGTCGGGCGGCGTTGCTGTTAAGACAGCCGCGGCGTTGCTGCTGCTGCTGTTGCTGTTAATGCTGCTACTCTTCTATCGCTATTGGTCGTTGTGGTTTTGTCGGTTATTGTTCCTGTTGTTGTTGTTGCTGCTGCTGCTGCTGTTGTCTCTGATCGTCGTTGTTGGCGTCGTTGGTGTTGTTGACGTCGTCGTGGTCGTCGTCGTCTTCTTCGTCGTGTGCCAATGAGAGGCGACAACGGCGCGGGTCAAGACGCCCCCCAGTGGTCGACCTCGCGGTAGTAGCGTGCCGATGGCCACAGCAGCCGCTCCCGGGGCTGCGGCTATATCTGCTTTGCAGCATGCACGCAGCATGCACAATCAGACAAGGGCAAGGGCAAGTGAGCGCACGCATATATGCGGGCGGCTGGGCGGCTCACAGAGTGGACCCCGGAGTTTGCTCGGTAGTCGGTGGCTGATGGCTGGCTGGCTGACTGACCGCTCCCTCACAGGATTGCTGTCGTTGTGTGACCCTTACAGGGGTGTCGCTGTAGTCATTGTCGTCGGCAGGGGCGCCGGCAGCGACACCCGATAACTGATAGAAAATACTTTAAGTGAAGCTTTGCCAACCTCCGACAGAGAAAAGGGCCGAAACAAAGAAAGAGAGAGATAGAGGGGCAGGGGACGGAACGGAGAGGGGAAAAGTTGTGTGTCCGAGTTTTTGAAATTATATTTGGATTTTGTCACGATGATGATGACGACGACGACGACTTCATTGTTGTCGATTATCTCTCCTCTTTTCTTTTCCTTCTCCTAACGTCTAGTGTTCTCCCGGTGTTCCTAATGTCGTCAATGCCCCTCAATAAATCGGTAATGGCGTCGACGATCTTGCACTATGATTACTACTACTACTATTACATGAATGTTTTTTCTTATGTTTTTACGTCGGGGCTGACCCTTCCCAACGTGAGTTTCCTTCGTGTCATTCTCTTAGCGCTTCCATTTTTTACAGGGGCCAGGAACAAAAATGCATAATGCACACCCTTTGGTTGGGTAGTGTGGGACTCTCAAACCCACTAAAAACCTGGTGACCCCCTACCTAACCTACATGACCGGGATACTTGTTGTATTACTTCAGTGCATCTCTCTCACCGCTGCAGCTGTTCGACAGCGGGTTCTAAGCCTAATCGAGCCCACTTACTCGGAGTGTTACTCGTAGGGGGCTAATATAATGCCAGCACTTCCTTCCTCCCTACTTTTGTCCACTTCTAACGTACATCTAACTAGACCAATTATGGACTTTCTTCAGCAGGCCAATGCTCGAGCCGATTTAACAATTAATGACAAAAGAGGAACTCTGCCCGATCAGGATTCAACCCGAGGCATGGCAGCGCCTCCGCTTTTTAGAACTAACCTTTGCAGCCACTACAACTATTGCTTGTACAACTACACTATAAGCAACACACCGGCAAGCAGCGCGAAACAAATCAGTCAACCTACTGGTACCTGTCGTCTTCGAGACGAAAAAAGACTAAATCCGCATGTATATATAAAAAAAAAAATATATATATATATATATATATATATATATATATATATATATATATATATATATATATATGTTGTTTTTAATATGAGAGAGAGACAGACGAAAGAATCACGAGACAAAAATTTAAAAGGTGACTTCTTCACTATATATACTCCTGTTGTGTTGTGAAGACTGCCGAACTACACGATCTAGACGAACAGTAGCCGTGGTAAGCCTGAGGGCTTGTCATGAGCACGCCGGGCGGGTTTATGTTTGGCTTCTCATATGTTAATCAAAATAAGACGCGCGTTACAGAAACGATGGTCGGGGTGGAGCAAGCATTTGGCTCTTATCGACTGTTCCGGAAACGGGGAAAAGTCACAAAATTTTACCTTTTCAGATTGCAAAAACAACTAGCAACGATGAGCAGAAGGAAAGAACAACCGGCATTGGCCCCCCACAATTACCCCACGGTGACGGAACACGCCAGCAAAATCTAGATCATAGCCATTTATTAATGCTGCTGCTGCTTGTTGTGTTGTTATTTCTAGTATCTGTATTAATGTGTGCATATTTGATAATACAGCTTCTCCCTGTCAAAGGCAATGTGGACCCAAGCATGTTCACAAACGTGCCGCCGCCGCCACAAGCTATCGCTGGCAGCGATGCCGGGCGTTATCCTGAGCTAATGGAGCCGGGTGTTCAGGCTTGAAAGGGCAATTCACCGCCGTTTCAATGGATAGATAGGACATGAAGGGGTTGGTTGCCTCGTAAGTTAGTTAGTTAGTTCGTTCAATGGTTTGAGTGGCACACCGAGGTAAAGGAAAGGAAAGGTGTGCCGATGACGCTAATCCGTGATGAGAGTATTGAAGGACACGAAAGAACCCGAGATATGTTGTGTCTCTGATGGTGTCCTGTGATGACGACCACGACAGGGCGATAGTGAATGATACGACGCTGAACGACGCTGAAAGCACACACGAAGCCGCTCCTTATTGATAAGACGGAACGTCATCGAAACCGGAGTAGAATGGACTCAGGGCGGCCACCGAGGCGATTTTGGCTTCTAGCTTTAAAGGCCGGCTATAAAACATTACACTCTCTCTCTCTCTTTCTTCTTCTGTTTCCCGCCTCTTGCCTTTTGCCACTACGATAGGAGCAATATATCATTTAAAGAAATGCTATTTTATGATTGCCGGCATTTTGTAGCTTATTATTATTATTATTATTATTATTATATTATGCTGTTTGTAGTTGCTGCCATCTTTCTTGCTGTTGTTGTTGGTGTTGTGCTATCACTTTCTTGTTAATGTCGTTATTGATTTTGCCTGGTGTTCTCATTGTATCGCTAGTTACAATTATTGTTGTTCTTGTCGTCCCATTATTATGCTTCGGTCACTGTTGTGTCTATCGTTGTCACTAGCTGTCACGGCTGTTCGATTTCCCAACTAGGTACACCCAGTCATAGTGCCGTCGCTCTTGTTGTTGTCTTTGTTGTTATTGCTGTTGTCGTTGTTTTTGTTGTTGCCTGTCGTTGTTTGTTGTTGTTGTCGTCGTCGGTTGTTGCTGTTGCTTGCTGCTGCTGTGCGTCGTTATCGTTCATATTGCTAATAGAACAATAGCACATCGTCGGTTGAAATCGTTTTTTGAGATTGGTTTCTGCTCCGACTTTTACTACGGCCAAGTCTGCGTTGTCTGTGTTGCCTGACATATCGGCCTATAAGATATGAATTTAATTAATGTTTTTCGATGATCGTGTAATTTTGCAGTCGTCTCCGCGCCGGGATGCGTCGCCGATGTATGCGCGTCGCGCCTCTTCTCGGCAGCCTATCTTTCTTATTTGCTCAATCGGCGACGTACTTCGTGGCGCCTTTGGAGTTGTTCTTCGCCTAGATCGGAGAATCGAAAGGTCAAATGCAGAAGAAGCTGGCCAGCAGCAGCAACAACAACAACAAGAACAACAACAACAACAACAACAAGAGAAACTCGTTAACGTTAGGCCTCCCTTGCGTGCGACGTACGAGAATGATGCGACCGTGGTCGACTTCAACTTCTCGAGGTGGACAACAACGATAGCACAGTAGCACCCGAACTACATAGCGTGGCTTTTGTGGAGGAATACAGGTTTAGTGGGTTTGTGAGTCCAACACTAGTTGCTGACAGGCGCCAGCGACGCATATGCATTTTGATTCTTGAAACCTTCCACAAAAAAAAGACTCTGGCGTGTACATTCAGTGTCGCCATCTAGAGACGAAATAAGAGAGTCGAGCCATTCCGAACGAGTCTACCAATACTATTTGCTTACAGTTTTTGGTCGATATAGTAATCACACTTCAAGGATGAGTAAATGTCTAGTAGTGCAACTAAATGATTATATATATATATATATATATATAATTTTTTTTTGTAATGGGACCGTTTTTTCAAAACAAAAAAGAGGATGTGTGGTACAATTGTCACAGTCATATACGAGGTGTGTTCAAAAAGTATCGCGACTTTTGAATTTTCGCGGGTTACGTATATTCGAATTTCGATTTTTTGTGGCGTTATTTTGGTACTCATGTCTCTCACTTATGCCGACAAGCTCGGCCATTTTGAATGTTCACTTAATTGTTGACAGCTGCTTTGCTTGCACGTGTTTTAGATCGTCTTCGATTTTTACCTATTCAAAAAATGGATCAAAGAACCTGTATCAAATTTTGTGTGAAAAACGAAATTAAGTGCGCGGATGCATTCCGAATGTTGACTGTGGCATACGGAGAAGCTACCTTGGACCGAAGCAACGTTTATCGGTGGTACAAAATGTTCTCAGAAGGCCGAGAAGATGTGAACGACGAAGAGCGTGCCGGACGCCCGAGCACTTCAGCAACAGACGAAAAAATTAATGAAGTGGAGAAAATGGTATTGGCCAATCGTCGAATCACCGTTAGAGAAGTTGCTGAGGACCTAAACATATCGATTGGCTCGTGCCATTCGATTTTTATCAATGATTTGGGCATGAGACGGGTCGCCGCGAAATTCGTACCAAAATTGCTCAATTGCGACCAAAAACAGCATCGCATGAACATTGCTAATGAGATGTTGGACTCTGTCCGCGACGACCCAAATTTGCTCCAGAGGGTCATAACTGGTGACGAATCGTGGGTTTATGGTTATGACGTGGAAACCAAAGCTCAATCATCTCAATGGAAGCTGCCGCACGAACCAAGACCGAAAAACGCGCGCCAAGTTCGGTCGAATGTGAAAGTTTTGCTGACAGCTTTTTTCGATTGCAGGGGCGTGGTGCATCATGAGTTCTTGCCACAGGGTAGAACGGTCAATAAGGAATATTACCTGCAAGTTATGCGCAATTTGCGCGAAGCAATCCGCCAGAAACGCCCGGATTTGTGGAAGAACAAAAATTGGCTTTTGCACCACGATAACGCCCCTGCTCACACATCGTTGCTTGTGCGCGAGTTTTTGGCCAAAAACAACACACTAATGATGCCGCAGCCACCGTATTCCCCAGATCTGGCCCCCTGTGACTTTTTCTTGTTCCCTAAACTGAAGAGGCCCATGAAAGGACGACGTTACGCTACGCTTGACGAGATAAAGACGGCATCGAAGGAGGAGCTGAACAAGATTAAAAAAAATGTTTTTTTGAAGTGCTTCGAAGCTTGGAAAAACCGTTGGCACAAGTGTATAATATCTCATGGGGATTACTTTGAAGGGGACAAAATAGATATTCATGAATAAATGAATAATTAAAAAAAAAACACAAGTCGCGATACTTTTTGAACACACCTCGTATGTATTGTTTTTAGTGTGCGTACTTCTGAAAAAAGAACATCTAATCGCCAAATAACCAAGTGATATTTAATCGGGATGCGCTAATTTGGCCATCCGTCAAGCAAACAATCTGTTTACGAATTCACTGCGGGCCTCGGCTTTTGGAGTGATTGATCGCTGACTCCTTAGAGCGTACGTTATTAGTCGCGAGTATGTGCTCTTCTCCAGGAGTGAAATTGTGGCGATGATCAAACTGGAAGAAGCTGGCATAGTGATAGGACATTGGTACACTGTAGATTGGCTAGCAACAGTTTTCACTGCACCCACTAGAAAGAGCTCTAAAGCGTCTTGTAGACGGTGGTTGCTCCACCGCGACAACGCACCGAGCCACCAAAATAAAAAAAAATAAAAAAGGAAATCGTTTTGATTCACGCAAGTCGGAGCTTGGAACACTGCACCGAAAACATTGACAAAACGTGATGTAGAGGTGTGCTTCCTAGCATGGATTTACTGCCTAAATATACGTATATAAACTAATAGGAACATTGAAGGTTCAGAAAATAGAAATACAAATTTATGTTTGTATTGTATCGTAGAAATTTAAAAAAAATTGCCAGGTTCCCATTTGTGTGTATATATATGTGTGTGTGTGTGACAGCAAAGTGGAAAACAGATTTAAGACAGGCCAATTGATTGGTTCGCCTCTCGTATCGTGCCGACAGAGAGAGAGGGATTCTTGTCGTTTTGTCGAGCCAGCCCTGTGCAACAGCGCTGACTTGGAACTTCTATTTGCTTCTCTTGCTCTTAATGTCGCTACTCCAATCCTCGATTCCCTCGCATGGAGCTTTGTCGCGACGACAACGACAGCAGCAGCGGCAGCAGCAGTAATAAAGCTCGAGTGACTTCTGTGGACTTTACTTCTTCGCTTACCTGCTTCTGCCTTCAATCAATGGATCAATCGATCGAATGTTTGTCCGTCCGTCCGTTCGTTCCTTCATTTGTTGTCTGGCTCACTCACTCACTCAGGACAGCCTTCACGACATCCTACGAAGTAATCGGCGTCTTCATCTCGCGTCGCCACAATCTCGCATCAGCTTTCACTGAACTCGACATTACTCGAGAACACTACAGGCCGGCTACAGATACCGTCAGAACTATACGACGGCAAATTTTGTGTATCCAACCAGACGGTGTGGTTCGACAGACTAACTAACGCTCGTTACCGGAATTGGTGTCGTCGTCGTTGTTGTTGTTGCTGATGTTATTGCTGGCGCTGCTTCTGCTGTTATTATTGTTGCAGCTTCTGTTGCTCGGTTGTTAGAGCCCCCGAACCCCTCTCCCGCTTCCCCCGAACCCCGTTTCCCGTCCTCTTTGAGTGAGGTGTTGTTGCAGTTGCGCCTTATGTCTCCTGTTACATGAAGAAAGAGAGAGAGAGAGAGAGAGCGCGCGCAACGTGGCGTCCGGTAGTCGTTCGGTAGTTCTAGTAGTAGCAATCAAGTAGTCGATCGACCTAGCGATCGAAAAGGCCGCCACCTAGCCTACTACCACGACTACTGCTACTTCTACTACTGCTGATTCACAATCGTGTAATCCAATCGTGCAAATCAATTGCAATCGAACGTTGTCGTAGGCGCTTTGTGTTGTTGTCGTTGTCGTTGTTGCTACATGTTGTCGCCGTTGTTGAGAGCTCGGGAGCTCGCCTTCACTCACTACTTACTTACGAACGCACGCACGCACCCAGGCACTCTCCTTGCCCTCGCTTGCGTTCTGGCTGGCTCTTGTTGTCATGTTGTTTTCGTTAGCTTCCTCCTTCTGTATTATGCCTTATGAGGTATGTTCACCCCTCTCTCTATCTCTCGCTCTCTCTCGTGACTTCTGCAGGACCTTTTCTTTTTCGCTGCTCTTCTCAGCATTCTGTCTTTACGACGATACTTCACGTCATCATCATCATCATCATCATGACCGCTAACACCATGGTCGCCATGGTCATGATGTGGTAGCCACCAGCTATAATGCGAGTCGAAGTTCAAGCTCCGACTCAAGTCGCCGCCTCTCACCTCACCTCACCTCGAATCGAGTCGAGGCGCCACCGAACAGGAGGCACGAGGAAGGAGGGTGACCGATTATCTGACCGAGACTGTAGAATTGAGTTATTACCTCTACTTGTTCGATGAGACTACGGCTACGAGCCACAAAGTAAGCTACTGCGCTTACTTTACGCTACAACAACAACGACAACAAACTGCCATTATGTTATCAATCTTTGCAACCAGATCAAGTCGCATAGATACGGAGAGACAGGCAGCAAACGAGCAAGCTAGCGAGAGATAGAGAGAGGCAGATATATAAATATATATATATATATATGTATATATATATATATATATATATATATATATATATATATATGTATGTATATATATATATATATATGTATGTATATATATATATATATATATATATATATATCTATATATATTTATATGTATATATATAGAGAGAGAGAGTAAAGAAAAGGTAAGGTCTTGATTCTTAGTCCGAAAGGTCCTTTGTTCGAGACTGCCCGACCGGCCAGGGAGTGAGTATCGCTGGCCGATGGAGAGACATGTAGACACACAAACCCAGAGACATGATACCGACAGAGATGCCGTGTAGTACAGGTGATTCGTTAGAGTGTGATTGTTTGTCGTGAACAATTGACAAGACAAGAGCGAGGGGTGCTGCTGCTGCTGTTGCTGCTGCTGCTGCTGAGGGCTGATTGTGTTACCGACACCGGCCGACATCACTTTGAACTGAACAATACTCTTGTTATTGTTGTCGTTGTTGTCGTCGCCGTCGCCACGAATGTCAGACGCGCCGCCGGGCCCGGCTGTCTCGCAGAAGGCAGTGACAGTAGTGAGGAGGCAGTAATTCCTTTCTCCTTAGTCGCTTGCTCCTTCTCCACCGTGCGTCGCTGCGTCAGCCTTGAAACCACTGCCACTTGTGATGGCGTACGTATGCATGCATGTAGATTGTGTCCGAACATCACTGAGCAATTGTCTTGCTGCACGGCCGCCGCCGCCGCCGTCTCCACCATCACCACCACTACCACTACCATTATTACCCTAGCTTGGCCTATATTAACACATCTGTGCTCGGAGTCCACATAGTGATCCACTCCACAGCCGACGGCATTTGACGCGTCCAATGTTCAACGAACCACGAACATCAATCGAAACGCGGTCGGTCGATTCAAGACTACACCCTCTCAAATTACAGCGTTAACTATGCCACTCATATATATATATATATATATATATATATATATATATATATATATATATATATATATATATATAAATATATATATATATATATATATATATATATATATATATATATATATATATATATATATATATATATATATAAATATATATATATATATACTATTCTAGCCTTTTTTACTTGTAAGTACTGTTTTACCCGAAGCAATATGAAAAAAGTGCAATTTAATTGTCTGCTGCGGAACAGACTATAAAAACCCGGCAAAGTCCGCTGGTCTAGCGTTGTTTGCAAAGGCAAGAATTCCCGATTAAAAGCTGCAAAGCTAAAATATATATTTATATATATATATATATATATGGGTCGGGTTGTGTTTTCCGTTTGATTTATATACACACAGGTACTCCGGCATTGCTGCTGAGTATAGGTAGACCAAAAGAAGTTCTGGCCGACGATGTAATCGGATTTCTCTTGATGTAAAGTCGTCATTCCATACTACAGACAACGTAACGTTTGAGCGTTCCATTATTATTATTATTATTATTATTATTATTATTATTATTATTATTATTATTATTATTATTATATTATTATTATTATTATTATTATTATTATTATTATTAAACAATGTTACAGCTGTGAGGTCTGAACGTATTATTGCAATGTTTTGTTAAATAATTAGTTCACTCCATGGCGCCTAAACTAGATGCCGCGTTCTCTCTGCAAACGGCCAAGGACAACGCTTGCCTCAAGAATTGACCCTCTCTAAGGTCGTTCGTGACCTCCTGACGACCTTATTATTATTATTGGGTCAACAAAAAAGTTTTTTCGGTTTTTTTAATGAATTTTTACGGACAAAACCGAGAAAACTTTTTTGTAGCATTATTATTATTATTATTATTATTATTATTATTATTATTATTATCTGGCAATGCTCGCCATAGTTAGTGGAACCGTTTTGTTATACTGATCAGTTTAACACCTCAATCCGTTGACTTGTGCATACTGAATCATTTTTTCAATTGATCGAAAACTTCTGTGGTACTTGCATAATTTATTGGCATAATGACAGTCGGCAGCAGATCAGCGTACCCTTTCTTCTAGTTATCCGGCTAAATGCAAATTAGTCCGTGTATATCTCACACATATATGCAGATAAATACGCATGTACATCAATAGAGAAGATTGTATTGGCCCTGCTTGCTTTGCCGTTCTGTTCCAGTGCGCCTATTGCTGCTGCTGTATTGCTTCCTGCAATTTTGGAGCCAAACTTAGGCAACAAGTTGTCGTCTGATTTTCATTCTTCCGTTGCTTCAGTTTCAATTTCAGGCACATCTCTAATGAAGAGCGTTCGGAAGAATTCCGATACAGGATTGGGACTTCCGGTCCGCAACCCGTTAGCAGGTACACGAAGCGGTTTCTTGCCGTTCGCGGCAAGCAAACAACACGCTTTATATATATATATATATATATATATATATATATATTGCTAAGCATCTATATAGTTTCGCAAAATTTGCACCTGAAATATGTCACACAGCCTGCCAAGGCTGTAGCTCAACATTAGCACAATCTTAAGAACGAAAAGACGCACTACCGCATTCAGAGACAGTCTTCGAGGGTCTCTCATTTCTATGTGAATAGAGGCAAAAGCCGCCCGACACCTGTCGCCGATGTGCTGGGTAAAGGTCGTTGACAAACTCCAGCGGTTAGCCACAGGAGGGTATTTCGTCTGCTGCAGCCGTAAACTTATGCAAATAAACGAAATTGTATTTTTTATTTATATACACACACATATATATATATATATATATATATATATATATATATATATATATATATATATATATATATATATATATATATATATATATATATATATATATATATATATATATATATATATATATACAGTAGCCAGCGATACAGTACTACGATATCGGCACTAAGAATCCAAACAATGCATTCGCTGAACGCATCGCAGCAGCTAATTACAAATGAGCACGGACCCAGATGTAAAACCTGAAGAGCAAGCTAACCCTGACGAATTCTACTCTAGCGTGGTACTTGGTGCATGGCCCTTATCGTTTTTACTTACCCATCAAACCGATATTAATTGTATTAGAGGTGTTGTCAGATGGTCCCTGATCTTGTAGAGGGCTACGGTATTCAAGCCAAAAGCCTCCTCTATGAGTGCACATGCCATGATAACATCTGCCTTGTCGGTTGCTGTTTTTGGACGTCCTTTACGGGATTTGTTGCACAGGTTGATGTATCCTGTTCGAGCATTTTCATCCCCAATGGTTGATTGAAGCTCTTCAAAGAACTAACGCACATAAATCTCACTGCAAGTTGCGCCAAATACCTGTACGGAGTCCAAATTCTATTTTATTATACAGCTGTTGCGCCATTTTTTCAAATGTTAAAAAAATATGGCGCTGTCGGTCAGTGGGTTATCTCTCCCTCGCTCTACAATGTCGACAAGTGCTAAAACTTTTTAAGTCTCCATGTATATATATATATATATATATATATATAAAGAAGTTTGCATGTCCGACGCCTTGTGTAATGACCCAGGCGTTGAAATCAACATAAGTACACTATAAAACTTATCTGGAAGAATCTTAACGTAGACCCGCTTCTATTAATATTAGACCAAGCAAAGCCAGCCCTTCTAAAGGTGGAGTTTGAGATCCAGATACGAAGTCGCAACCGATTAGTACACACAGTATTTCCTGGTTAATACCACCGTAATTGTCGAAAGAACGTGCGATAGCAGTTTACGTTTCCCAATTTGGCGGCCCAGAGAGAATGAATTTGTCTCTAGAGATTTACGAACGAAGGGGATTCACCCTGACGTCATGAGAACAGGAGCAGCGTTCAACGATACCTGGAAGAGGCTGTGTTCGGGCCGTTGTCACATGACTGTGGAATCATGGTCTGTGTAAAAATCGCAAGAGAGAATCACGGAGAGAAACGAGGTGTTCGTTAAGCAGTCTGCCAACGTAAGGTGTAGGAAGGCAGTGCATACAATGCGATCTATGCACAAGTCCAGTCGCTGAGTCTCTATCACATAAAGGTCTTCAGTGGTGTTCACTCTCACGTAGTATGCTAAGTCCTATTTTTAAAAAAACAACAACATTTTATTTAGGTAATTAATCTATTATTTGGCAGTATTCGACAGTCACGTTGGGGTCAGCTAGCTCCAAGTAGATTTATTTAAATAGAGTACACGCCCTGCTTGTCTCGGCTGTATATATATATATATACATATATATATACATATATATATATATATATATATATATATATATATATATATATATATATATATATATATATATATATATATATACATATATATATATATATATATATATATATATATGCGTGTGAGCGTATGTGCGCCCACTTGTGTATAACGAGTGTGTAACACAATACGACCTGATTGCGCTGCATCGTAGAGGAAGTATGCAGACCTTCTGCTCTGGTTGACGGCTGGCAGCGGACCGGGCCGAGTGTCGGCAAGCGTAGTTCGACTTCAACCGTGAACTTCAAACGGGGACTTTGAAAGCCGGCAGCAGTAGCCGAAATCCTACTGGTCGCAGTTGTAGTCATTGTGCAGACAACACAACACGCACAGACAAGCCACCAACAACAGATATAGCCTGCGTAGGCCCTAGGCGCAGAAGCAGTAACTGCGACAGAAGCGCCAGTTAGGTCGTAACAGTAACAGCTGCATCAGCAACAGTAATGCTCAAATACGTAGCGACGGTACCGAACAACAACACTAACACCAACAACAACAACACCAACAACAACGACGACCACAACAACAACAACAACACCGACTACAACAACCGCATCGACAACAAAGACGACGACGACAACAACAGGGCCCGGTGACACGCTCAGCCAGACTACAGCATACTCGACAGACTCGCAATAACTGAAGCTCTTTTTGCGCTTGTCGGCTTAGGCTTGAGGTTTCGAACAGGACGCCCTCAAGTCGGCTTGCGGTCAGGTTATGATTGCGGTTTTATGCCTATGCGTCTATCGGTCGTTGGCAAGTATCGGTTGTGTTGTAGTGAACTAAACAGAAAGTAGTTGGGGTTAACGTGGTGCAAAGTACGGGGATCATAGTATATATATATATATATATATATATATATATATATATATATATATATATATATATATATACATATATATACTCACTTTGTTACTCATATTGCTGCTACTGTAGTTAAGCAATAATAACAGTATCAAAAACCTTAACTAACTAATAACCTATCCAATCACAAAACCCGTGAGGCCTGTTTATAACTGTTGTTGTTGCGGCTGTTGTTGTTGCGGTTGCTGTTGCTGATGCTTCTGATCAGTCGTTCCGCGCGATTCGGTTAGCTAGCTAACTAACCGGTGGTTAGTTCTAGTTAACTACGTACTCGTGGTGTTCGGTTCGGTTCGAGGACGATGACGACGACGACGAGACTAGTTAAAAACGCGTTTGAAAAATGATCTTCATTTCGATATGTCTGGTGGCCGCCAAATCTGTGCCGGCGAAAGCTGGTTGGCTGTGTGTTAATGTTGCTTCGTTTTCCGCCCTATCATCGGGGTGGAGTAGTCAAAGCTGAAAACAGCCTCACCACTGCGGCTCCTGCTGCTGCTGCAGCTGATGCTGTTCTTGTTGTTCGAGGTGCTTGTGTCGATATTGTCGGTGGTTGTTGTTCTTGTCGTTATTATTGCTGTTGTTGTTGTTGTTGTTGTTGTTATTATTGCTGTTGTTGTGGTTGTTGTTGTTATTATTGCTGTTGTTGTGGTTGTTGTTGTTGTCATCGTTCTAATAATTCTTGGTTGTTCGATGATTTGTTCTCTGATTGCCAGTACAACTAACCCGAGAAGGTGCTGTTGTCGATTGACGAAAGAATACCTTCGCCGGACATCCTCCTCGGGGTTGATTCAGCAACAAATTCATTCAGCAATTCGATTCGATTCGAACCGAATTCGAGCACAGTGGAAACCGTGTGTTTTCAGGTGAAATTAGACTCGCCTCCTTAGCGTGTGAGAAGCGGCGCGACAAGTCGAACCAGGGAGGATAGACGACGAGAAACCACCTCATTTCAGTGCAAACCGTCGTCTATCATTGGCTGATTGTGCGGGACCCCAACAACAACAGCAGCAGCAACATCTTTGTTCTCAAGCGCAAATCTCTTACCATGGGAATCGCCATACGATGGCATACGTTGTTGTAAATAGGGAGACGAAGAAAAATTGAAAGAACACAAGAGATAGAGGCTGCGGGCGAGGTCAACGAAACATAAACTGGAAGCTTGCATATCTATATATATATATATATATATATATATATATATATAAAGTAATCACAGTTTTGTCATATCATTTGACAGCACGATGTTGTTTCGGCTGCTGCAGTCGGAGTCACGATTATAGATAGACAACGCGTTAGTGCGCGTCACGTTTGAGCTGGAACTCGATACGGCGGAATAAAAAGGATTCAAGCGGAAACAGACGACGGATCATCGAATACGAAAAACATCGACGTATGATGGAGCGAACGCCCTGTTTGGGGCCCGGCGAACCCGGGATTGACTATTCTATGTTGACGTCCGCCTTCTCCTGTTTGCGCTTATTTACAGCCATCCTGCCGGCTGCAGCTATTAGCAGCTAGTCTGGCTGGTCGTTGGGTGGAGCCCCCCAAACAACGGCGCACTCAATCTCTCGTGTTTAAACACAAACGCAACCTTGTATATTGCTAGGCCGTCATTGCGCTGTGGCAAAAACAGCAGCAGCAGCAACGGCACTACACTAGAGGCGGCAACAGACAGTAGCTGTTCTCACTGTCACGATGACGCATAATTTTATGTTCATACATATACACAAACGTGATGACGAATGAATTTATATATATCATGTCTAATATATATATATATATATATCTGTCATTTATGTACAAATATATATACATATATATATATATATATATATATATATATATATATATAGATGAAGTCACGACGACGCATAATTTTATGTCCATACATATACACGCACACACGATGACGAATGAATATATATATATATATATCATGTCTCATATATATATATATATAAAGGATATGTCAACTGATATGCCCATAACATATCCGAGCGCCGAACCCGTGCCCTCAATTTTCTAATCCGTGTTGCCCAATTGATCAACATTACTATTTTGCATAAAAACTACAAACGACAAAGGCTTGTATTCCGATCTCTTGTGATGCGTTGTAAATATCCATATTTATAAAAATATATAATTGTATACATATATATATATATATGTATATATATATATATATATATATATATGTATATATATATATATATATATATATATATATATATATATATAATATGTATATAGTATATATATATATATATATATATATATATATATATATATATATATATATATATAGCTTGTATTCCGATCACTTGTAATGCGTTGTAAATATCCATATTGATAAAAAAATATATTTGTATATATATATATATATATATATATATATACGGCCGTAATGATCAGAAAACAAACGTTTCCTTCATTTGTTATTTAAGGCTTCTGCGCTACTGATGCTTATTTGCATTATGTCCAATTTTGAATCTACAGCAATTTTTGAATGGACGGATGTTTACGTAAGTCGTAAACGATGAGACCCCACATGTCAAGCAGTTCAGTATAGTATTGCTTTTTTTTCAATTTAGCTATTCATCGGTCGGCCCTAAAGGCCGCCACGTCATAATGTTTTCCTTAAAAAAGTACGTATTAAATTTGTACGTATTTTATCGTCTAAAATTAGCTCTATCAAATATAATGTCTTTGATAAAACCATCTTCACTGCACAGGTGAGGTGCTAATGTTGCTAAGAATTTTGTGCCAAGCCAATGACCCGTTTGATAGAAAGCCCTTGATCTAAGCAATTTTTGTTAAAATTCGGTAGTGTTCGGTGAGGTGCTCAAACGTGAGCGAGGCAGTACGTCATTATAGGTGCCACGTTGATTTCTAAAAAGGCTTATAGCGGTCTTAATGTCTACGTTCCCTAAATTGAGAATCTGCATAATTGCTGCATTAGCTATTGCCATCTGCACGCTAACCGTGGTGTTAATATGACACGTTAAAGACCCTAAAAGATATCCCAATGATTTAAAATAATCGATCAGTTGCAGGTTTTCGTTGTCAACTCAACGTTGCGTTTCTTCAGCCGCATATGGTCCCCCGACTAAATCGAAGAACTTTTTTTCTTTGTCGCGTTTGTAGTAAACCTGTTCTCTTTTCACCAATTCTCTGTGCAATTCTTATAGATAAAGAAAAAGAACAATCTGCAAGAGCATCCGCGTTCCATCTCGAGGTAATGCTGCATAATTGCAAATTCCTTGCGAAGGTTGCAGAAGTGATTTTTAGTGGGTATTCAGTGTTTGGCATAAGATCGAGTCACATAATTTCTTCCCATATTGGGTACCCCGCTACCAGTCAACAGCATCGGCGGAGGTGCGTAAACTGCATTTTCCCCTTCTAAAATAATCCTCGCAAAATATGGCGTGGCTTTAAAATTTATTAGCACCCTACTTACTTCAGCATGAGCACAATCTGTTTCTGCGGAACTCCCTATTAAACTTCCATTCTGTTATGTTAGTGTAAGATCTCTACATCAGGTGTGTGACAAGTAATGAGATCAGTATCTTACATTAGACATCCGTTCCTTCCAAGGGACCCTTTCTCGGTCTATAAAGTTAGTAAACAGATCCGTTAGTGCTGATACTATATATTGTTTGCTTTTTTTTTAGATTTGCATAACGCCGCGGCCTGGGAATTTGTTATTCGATTTGCTTTCTGCGGCTGGCCGCGGGCACTCTGCTGTAAAAGGAGTGTATATTCTGGCCTTTCTCTCCGTCCCACGTATGCCGAGGCCTCCGGCAGGCCAGGGTCACTGCCGATGGGAAGTGTTTGTTTACTCTACCCACTATGTAGTAGAAGTGATAAATGCTCGATGTGGTATTCGATGTTGTTTGTAATAGGTTTAATTCGTTGTTTGGCCGGGGTTTAGAAAGTCATGGTTTATTGACACGTTGGTGGGTTCGGGTAACTTGTCGCACATCTTCATAGTTGTGTCTCTTTTCTGTAGTTATTCCTTTTAAAAAGTCGTTTTAGCATTGCCATTATTATTACTAGAATAGCTAGTTTGCAAACAATTTTATTGTCAAGCGTTTTTTGGTTTTATTTACTAGTTCTTTTTTCTAACTTTTCTTGTTTACTAGCTCAGAAAATATCGCCCACAATAGAATCCCTATAGTCTCCTCTACAGACAGCCGAAGACAGTATCGGCCTCAAAAACTGTAATCATGTCATTCTCATATATTGAATGCTTCGTGACAAATCATTGAGAAACAAGCCAGTTGCATTATCCTGATAAATCATTTAGTTTTCATTGCGATAGGTGCGAATTTTTATAGTTTACCTCGTTCAGAATAGTTACGTTTTTTCACGGCTTCTGCATATTCTGTTATCCATATTGACTCAACTGAGTGTGATACAAGTAGGGTACGGCTGCCATGCATAACACCGTTACGTCCCACTCTAAGCATTTCCCGTGTACCCATAATAGAATAACTACGCCATGAGAAAGTACTTCGCCAATTGCAACTTCATACGTATTATGTATCAAAAAAGATGGTGGAGATGCTTCAGCTTAGGCAACGTATGCCGGTTGCGGAGCCACTTAACCATGTCTTGGGAGAAAGGCCACTCCACTGAGGTGAGAACGCTCAACGTCTTTAAGTCTTTTTGGTTGTGGGCCGAGGTGGCCTGCGATGACAGGCATGTATATACCAGGTACATCGTACACGAGTTCATCACTTCGTATGTTAGGGAGTTTCAAGAAGACTATAGTATTCAGTACCCTTCGATTGGAAGATATTACCCTTCGATTGGAAGATACAGGGACCTAGAGGTGCGGCAAAAAGACTGACTCAGAAGGAACCTCAAACACTTTTATAATGCATAACAAAATAAGCATAATCCAAGTCAACTGTAACAGAAGCCGGACGGCCCATGACATGGTCGGGTAAATAACGCAACGGAGAGGGACAGACGTAGTCGCTCTTAGCGAACCAAACAAAAAGCTAGCAAAAGAGCTAAACACTGGGTGACTGACTCCGCATACGACACTGCACTTATGATCAATCATACCGTTAAAATACAAAACAAGGGTAGCGGACCAGGGTTTTGCTGGATCGACGTAAAAGACGTAGGGAGAATATACTCCTGCTATATAAGCCCCAACTGTCCACACGAGGAGTTTGAACAAATCCTGGACAACCTCACGACGTCGCTTCTAAACCTGAAACCTGGAATAGGTGTGTTAATCTCCGGAGACTTTAACTCGGCAGCGGAGATATGGGGCTCCCGGCGAACAGACAAGCGGGGCAGAACTCTTTTAGAATGGGCAGCGGCAAACGACTTATACGTTCTTAACGACGGTAAGGAAGCAACCTTCCGGCGCCACAATTACGAATCGTACATAGACATAACACTCACGAACTCTCAGATAACGCGGAAGGTGTCAAGCTGGACGGTACTGGTGGAGGAAGAAAACCTTAGCGATCATCTCTGTGTGGAGACTCGACTAAATCTCCGAACGACTCCACCTCCTCAACAACAACAGAGAAAGAAATACAAAATAACGGATGAAGAAAAGTTTAAGGAAGTACTAGCAAACAAAATGACGCAATCCCATTTTCCCAAGACCCCGGTGCAGCTCCAGGCCATCCTCGAGGAGGCGTGTGCAAAAACTGCCACCGTGAGGATGCACCTAAGACGGCCAGGAAAACCGCCGAAGCACTGGTGGACACAGGACATTGCCAAAAAGCGCAAAGAATGCAACAAAGCCAGAAGAGCACTGAAGCAGATTCACCGAGACAACAAAGAGCGTATGCAGGCACTGAATAGATACAGGAGAAGCAGAGTAATTCTCAAGAGCGCCATTGCTGACAGCAAAACCAAGTGCTTGCAAGAGCTCCAAGAGCAGGTCCAAGAAGACCCATGGGGAAAACCATACAGAATTGTACGCGGTAAGAAGAAAAGAGCTGCCACGGAAGCCCTCGACGAACAGGAAACAGTAGATATTCTTATTAAGCTTTTCCCGACTCACGACATCTTCGAGAGAGCTGCATACGAAAATACACCCCAGGTAACAGAAGACGAATTCCCGGTAATCCAGCCTCTCGAGGTTCGCCTAGCGGCTGACAAGATCAAGACGGGAAAGGCCCCCGGCCCTGACGGCGTCCCTCCCGCTGCAGTCAAAATCCTGTTTAAAGAGCACCCAGCTGCAGTTGCAGAATCTCTTACCTCCGCGATAAGAACAGGAGAGTTTCCACCAACATGGAAACAGGCAGAAGTGGTCCTTATCCCCAAAGCGAATGGAGGATACCGGCCAATCTGTTTACTAAACGCCCTAGCCAAGGGCTATGAAGCCATCATCGAAGAAAGGCTTAGGCTGTTTGCGGAGGAGTGCGGACTCTTGTCGCCGGCACAATTTGGCTTCCGTAAGCACAGATCGGCCCTAACAGCAATCCACAGAGTCCTCAGTAGAGCTGAACAGGTGCGTGAATCCACCATCTGTACAAGACAGCTAATCATGGTCACCCTTCTGGATGTGAGGAATGCCTTCAACAGCCTACCATGGAAGACCATATTGGACACGCTTGTTCGCAAAAAAGTTCCGCCGTACCTAGTAAAGGTAATTTCTGGATACCTTAAGGAAAGGTCTGTTTCAAACGGCAACGTAGTCTTCCCCATGACAGCCGGGGTACCACAGGGCTCAATCCTAGGCCCACTGTTGTGGAACCTCGCATATGACGACGTTCTGCGGCAAACCGGCCTACCCCCGGGAATAGAACTGATTGCTTACGCTGACGATTTAGCGGTCATAGCACAGGCTAAAACGGAGGATGAGCTCGAGCTAAATACAAACAAAGCATTGCACTCGACCGCGGAGTGGATGAAGGCCTCGGGGCTGGCACTCGCCCCAGAAAAAAGTGAAATAATTCTCTTAACGGGCAAAAAGAGGGTTCGACCGTTAAACATACAGGTCGCGGGACAACCAATCAGATTCGTGAATAAGGCCCGCTACCTTGGGATCACGTTGGACACGTCCATGACCGGCTTATGGCAGATCAAGAAGGCTACGGAAAAAGCATTAAAGACGGCAAACGCTATTGCCAGGATACTTCCGAATATACATGGACCGCGGGCTCGTATAAGGAAACTACTGATGACGGTAGCGGAGTCAATTGCGCTCTTCGGGGCTGCCGTTTGGGCCAGGGCGACTCTTAAGTCAAAAAAAGCAAAGTTGATCCTGCGCAAAACACAGCGGATCGCAGCCCTTAGGGTAATACAAGGCTACAGAACGGTCAGCACAAACGCAGCTCTGCTGCTTGCCGGAGAAATCCCCTGGGACCTTAAGGCGTCCGAAAGACAGCGCCTGTGGGATATTGGCACACCCACAGAGAGCGACAAAGAAAGAGAGAGAAACGCCACTATAGAGAGCTGGCAAGCAGAGTGGGACGCAATTCCCTTTGGTGCCCCCGGAAAGAGTCTCAGCAAACTGCTCCCAAACATACGAGCGTGGATAGCAAGGCCGGGAGGGGACTTAACCTTCTACCTAACGCAGGTTCTCACGGGACATGGCAACTTCCAGTCATACCTTTACCGAATAGGGAAGGCCCCATCAGAAACATGCCTTTTTTGCAACGAAGCCGTGGAAGACACCCCACAACACACACTCCTCAGGTGCCAGGCATGGGAAGAGGCCAGAACCATGGCAATTAGAAAGATTCGTGAGAGATGGTCCAGAGCGGGACTTACCTATCCCGAAGTACAGGACCCCCCGCGAAATGGTATAAAAGAGTTCGTGGAATACATCCTGTGTTCTACCTAAACATGGGAATTGGGAGCGGAAGTTGCACAGGAAGTGCTAAAAACAAAGCACAGAATATGCAAGGAGAGACAGAATCTTTTTGAGGCCAGCACGGCTGAAGAAAGCGCAACTTTGAATCAAACGGGTTCGCAAGGGCTGGGACAAAGTGCGCTTGACAGGTGGGGGAACCCGTGAGTGACCCCGGCCAATTGATCCGATAGGGCACTCGCCACTTCTCCTGATGGCCCATAGCACTGTTCTATGGAGATCTGGGCCATCAGAGAGTGAAGTTTAAGGGGGGAGGTGCGTTTAGTGGGTATGGGTCTCAGTAAAAAAAAAAAAAAAAAAAAAAAGTGCATTTGTCGGATCTGCTCGCAGCAATGCGCTAAGCACCACGCGGTTGATTGTCCGGCACTGCAACAAAGATCTTTACACTTCTTCCCTCGGTGGAACGGCAGGACAACAAATATTTATGTTTAATTATAATTATCTTGTACATACTCTATTTGAGTGAAATAAATATGATTGATTGATTGCTTATGTATCAAAAAACCTTAGCCGTGCGCGGATCGTACAGCAAGCGAAATAAAAGCCGTGAAAACTATGGGGTCTGTGTGGGGTCGGTTGAGAACTTCTTTTCAATCGTCAATGTGTCGAAGTGCAAATCAGCCAGCCTGTTTTGTAATTCTAACTAATCATTTGGCTATAACGAGGAGTTCGTGTTGTATCAAATCGCGCCTTGCTTTAAAACGCACCTCGAAGACGCACCATTCGTAAAAAGCGCGCGTTGGAGCGGTGATGAAGCTGGCCAGTGAATTTGCGCTTTATGAATGAACGACTTTCGACTTCACGGCACCATTTCTGATTGCCGATTGTCGGCTCTTTAACGTATCGCTAACGCTAACGGACTTTGGCACGATTGGTGCGCTGCCGTTGGTTGGCGTTCGCGCAGTTTGAGAGCGACCGACGGCTGTCTCATTAGTGCACCGCTAACAACCGAGTTGATTTGCCCAGTACGTTGGCCGTATGGCTCGCCGAATACGGTAGTAGGTAACCAAAAAACGATTCGAGATGAGCAGACCGACCTCATCGAGCACACACACTTGTTTGGGACCGCGGTAGTACTGCCGAACCGAGACATGCCATGCCGTAACCGGAGGGGGGGGGACAGCAAATGTTTTCTCTAAATAGATAAATAGATATATAGATAGATAGATAGATAGATAGATAGGCAGACAGACAGATAGACAGACAGACAGATAGGCAGACAGACGGACAGATTTATAGTTAGATAGACAGAAGAACAGAGAGACAGACAGACAGAGAGACAGATACTGTAGATAAATAGACGTCGTGCTGCTGCCCGAATCCTCGCGATTTTGGATTCACCGCCGCGCCGAGCGAGCGGTCGTTCTGGTTGGTTTTCGTTGTCGTCATCGTCGTTAATGTCGAACGCCGCCGTATCTCCGAGGGTCATCGATGAACCTCGGAGTTGTTGGCGCTTCGGAGTTGTTGTTGTTGTTGCTCTGTTGTTGTTGTCGTCGTTGTTGTTGTTGTTGTTGTTGTTGTTGATGATGCTGTTGTTGATGCTGTTGTTGTTGCCTCCATCGTCGTCGTAGTAACGCCACAATCATCACAAAATGTCCACGACGACAATATATGTAACAACAACAACAACAAGCGCTGGTCACAACATCAGGAGCAGCAACAACAACAACAACAACAACAACAACGACAACAACAACAACAACAACCACAAGCGCTGGTCACAACATCAGGAGCAGCAACAACAACAATAACAACAACAACAACAACGACAACAGCAGTGACGGAAGTTAGATTGAGCCAACGGCCAATCGGCAACCTACAGCCAGGGGGGGGCCAGTCCGGTTCGTCGTTCTGTGATCGCTCGCCGCCGAATTGTGTAATGTCTCTAAGCGCAAGTGTCTGTCTAAAGCGGCGGCGGGCGCTGATATCAATGCGATCAGTCTTTTTGCGGTGGTGGCTGCGGTCGCGACCGTGGTGGCGGCAGAACAAGAGAGTGCTCGAAGGAAGACGAAGGCAGAGGAAAAAGACCATGGTTGACCACGACAGAATACCGTCCCCACCATGCGAACCAGTGCGAACTCTCACACTCGCTTCTTCTCTCAGTGAGTGACTCAGTCAGTCACTCACTCGCTCGCTTGCTTGTCGACTGCATCGCTCACGCCGCTTTCCGCCATAATCGGCGCTCCTGCCGACGGCAATCGACGCCTCAAAGCGACAACTGCAGAGCAACAAACTCCGCAGCCGACTGCACAGTGGCCGTCTCGGTTCCCAGCTGCGGTTGCTGTTGTTGTTGTTGCTCTGTTGTTGTTGCTGTTGTTGTTGCTGTTGTTGTTGCTTTTGTTGTTGTTGTTGCTGTTGTTGTTGCTGTTGTTGTTGCTGTTGTTGTTGCTGTTGTTGTTGCTTTTGTTGTTGTTGTTGCTGTTGTTGTTGTTGCTGTTGTTGTTGCTGTTGTTGTTGCTTTTGTTGTTGTTGTTGTTGTTGTTGTTGTTGTTGTTGCTGTTGTTGTTGTTGCTTTTGTTGTTGTTATTGTTGCTGTTGTTGTTGCTTTTGTTGTTGTTGCTGCTGTTGTTGTTGTTGTTGTTGTTGTTGTTGCTGCTTCGAAGAGAAGCGTAGCAGCAAACCAAAGAATGTCTCTGACTTTTATGTCAACGCAATACGTCAATGGGTATATGTGTATCCTCTAATTGACACAAAAAAAGAGGAAACGACATGTGAATTAAAGAACTGCTTCTGCAACAGACTGCTGGACGCAGATATATATGCGGTACTCACGGTCGCTAACAAAGAGACGGCAAAGAAATGAAAGGAGAACGCGATGAGATAAGCGCCGACGATGATACATTCAATTTTTCTCGTTTTGACTCAGCTTGACCTGGCCTGTCCGCTCACTGTTAGATTGTGTTATTCATCGGATCGCTAATCAATAATATCCTCAATAAGAACAATGTTGTTGCTGCTCTGCTTGTTCTGCTGCCAATGAAGATCGCGTCCGTCGAACGTTGTATAGGGCACGCCACGACCTGGCTTTAAGCTAGAAACAGGTAATAACATATAATAATAGCCAACACTTAGAACAAGTGAGTTGAATTATGCCTATAACCTCCTCCTCCGCAGCCTTCCCCCTTTACCCTGCCTGCACCGTAAGAACCTTGAAGAAATAGCCAACACGCACGCGGCCGTGCTGAAAAGGTCACATATAGGCAGAAAGGGAGTGGGGTCCTTATGTTGTGTACGTTGCTGCTACTGCAGTTGACACTGTCATTGTTACTGTTGTTGTTGCCTGATACTGAATTGTTGTTGTTGTTGTTCTGGTTGTTGTTGCTGTTGTTGTTCTGGTTGTTGTTGTTGCTGTTGTTGCTGAGGTTGTTTTCGTGGTGATTCTCGCTGTCATTTGGCAAAGAGAGACTGCTGTGAGACCCTTCTAAGACCCTTCCGCCGTACAGAGCGCATGCCTTTGTGGTTGTGGCGTGTCGCCGTTGGACGTAGTGTAATTTTATTTATGTGATCCTCGGCCGCAGACGCGGGAGAGGGTCAGCCGCCAGGGTCGCGACCAAGAGCGGCAAAGTCAAAGCGAAGTAGCAAATGAGCACAACAAAGCCCCTGCCGCCAATGTTGCTACTGCTGCTGTTGCTGAGGACCAACTAAGATCAACTGCGTTTACGGCTGCCCGTGGTGACAGCCGATGGTACAGTAGTAGTAGTAGTAGTAGTAGTTGTTGTTGTTGTTGTTGTTGTTGTTGTTGTTGTTGATGCTGTTGTTGTTGTTGTTGTTGTTGATGCTGTTGTTGTTGTTGCTGTTGCTGTTGCTGTCGTCGTTGTTGTTGTTGTTGTTGTTGTTGTTGTTGCTGATGCTATCGTCATTGCTGTTATGGTTGCTGTCGTCACGTTCTTTGTTAGTACTGTCATAATGATTACCGTTGTTGTTATTGTAGTTCTTGTTGATGTTGTTGTTGTTGTTGTCGCTGACGTTAAATGTGTTGTTATGGACTGCTATTTTTGGTGCTGCCGTTGTTGTTGCTGTTGTTTCGTTTGCTGTATTGCCATATCTTCAGCATGCATTCCCTCTTGTGTTAAAAGCAATGAATGCTAAAGATTGTTAGAGGAAATGAATGCTGAGAGACGATTGTCGTTGACAGAGGCCAGAACGAAATAGCAACGCCGATTACGCGACAACAAGTATTGCTCTCAATCGACGAAATGCCGACCAGTGTCCGGACAGACGTATCGTATAATAGTTAGCGAAGCGGCGGACGCGGGGGGACTATTAATTAAGCAGTAAAGCCTGTCACTGCGATGTTGGCTCACCCGCACGTATATAAAACGCAGATATTAATGTCGACGGGGAGGCGATGGCGACGACAACAACAACGACAACAAACACTTTCACGGTCCCAAAACAAAGGGAAAGCGCCCTAGTGGAAACGCAGAGGAGGTGACAAAGATTGGGGACGTGGAGACGAAGTGCCCAAGGCCAATCAAGGCCGCTGCTCTATCAGCTTTGATCGTTGGACTAGTTGGACCCGGCCCGTAGCCGTGGAGCCCCGCCACATGCGCCATAATGGGATAACAAAAACTTACTTGCTGCGTCAACATGTCTAGGCGCGGGCCAAGTCTCTCTCCCTCGATATATATATATATATATATATATGTGTGTGTATGTATATATATATATATATATATATATATATATATATATATATATATGTATCAGCAAGCAGTAGTACTTCAGCTATTTATATCTATCTATAGTACTCAATTTAATAGCAAAAGGATGCACACCGTAACTACCGTCGCAACGATTCCAAAGTGTGCTCTATCGTTGGCTGGATTGGCGTGAGCTATTGTAGCCAGGCCATGATCAAGCGCAGCAGGAGTTGAGGTGCCTTTATTGGTAATACTTAGATTATTGTTGCTGCTTAATTAAATGGACATGGCACACATATATTGGTACACAATATGTGTGCGCCAATAAAAATGCATCCCAAAATATTTACTTAGTGCATGAATGTGCGTCACATTGCAGTAAAAAAAGTTTAACTTCAAATTATAACAAAAACAAGGAAGACCATTTGTTTGATGATTTCTTGACAACGTGGTGCATTGACGTGCATTAGGTTGACACGCTCTGAACGCGTTTTGAAAAGCTAACAGAACCCCTACGAGCGGGTTCTCCTTTACCGATCACAAACCAGCTGACACCGTTGATTAAGAACCTCCTCTTGCTTTAAATACGCACCGTACAGCTTTGCTAGGTAAAAGCTAACTCGAGTCGGAAACTAGATACATGAAATGACGTCGTCTAGTGACTAACTATTTTAATCATTTACTATATGCATAGGGTTGTCCTCATAATTATCTCCTACGTCATCTGTCCTTACCCGTCCGGCGAGAGAAGTAGTGCAGCGATTTACGTCTCATAATAAATAAGGAGTATGCTCAACCCAAAAAAAGGTGCAAGGCATTGAATATACTCAATAGACCCAACCACCCGTCTGGTTTGTTCCATTTTAGCCTCCCGCTCCAAAATAAGACATTCATAGGGTGCTGTACGCGACATCTTCGGCTTTAGCCGGATTGCTTCAGTAGCTGGTGGACAGCCTGGCACGAGATACACAAAGGGGCTCATTGCTCGCATCGACAAAACACTATATATAAGGAAACGGCATATCAAGCTAGCTGAAATTTGCCAGCGTGAGGTGGCTCCATGCCCTGGAAAGACCATACACCAACCCCATAATAGTCGTAAGCATGAAGAAGCTCACTGCTAAAAGGACGGGCAGTCTTTGGATTTTCCCGAACCGAGGAACAAGAGGAACCGAGGCTGTCCGTACTCTTTACCCGTATTCTCTACTTATAAGTGTTGTAAACGTCGTTCTCGTGCAATAAACCCTAAAGCCAAGATAAGGGAAACAGTTAACAAACAACCACCTAAAAGACAAGGTCTGCAAAAGTATTACGATTTACGAGTAGTCAGACCTATTGATGTTTACTGAGGCATAACAGCGGTTTTTTCCTAAATAATGTATTAGTCGTCCAAGCGACCACTGCTACAACCACTCCTACCAATCGTGACCTGACGTTTCGCTGCCGTCTGCAACTTGCAAGATTGCGTGAAGAGGAAGCATTACAACGAGAAGCTTTCCTGATTCGAAACTTTCCTTCTAGAGTATCGTTGCAGATTGATTGAGCCAACCAAAGCTAGACAACAGATCACACCCGACACACACACACACGCGCGGTTGAAATTGTCTTTGTTTGTGGTTGTGAGAAATGTCTGTAGTTCGTTTTTCGTCCCTTCCGTATCCGTAACAGAGACTGCCAGATATGTGACAGGCCGTGACGCAGGCTTCTCGGAGAGGAGCAGTAGGGCGCGTAGATTGTCAGAATCAAGTCTAGATAAAGCTGCTATCTCGCGAAGTGTGCCGAGAGCAGACGACACACTTCGCAAGTTCATTGACGAGTTGTTAGCGCTGGTGTCATTGGCTGATGATGTTATCATCATCATCAGCCAATATGTATACATATACTATAATGGAGATGGTGATGGCGATGATGATGATGATGATGATGAGGGCAGGGGTGAAGCGGATGGTGGAGGTGAATATGTATGACAGTGATCATGTCAGCGATGCTAACAACGATAGGGCACGTTTGTCTTATGGCGTATGTAAGACAAACGTACCCGTGGGGGCGGTCGTGGGTGCCTGCCTTCGAGCCATCTTCGTCGCTGTTGCCGCTGTCTCCGCGGCGTCCGCCCTCCAAATCGCTGTTTGCTGCCGCCCGCGTTTCTTGACATTATCATCAGCACCCAGCTCTCCCCGCACCCCCGACCAAACTTCCTCAACTCTTTGTGTGTCCCTGCCCGGCCATTGCCCAAATAACCCATTTGCATTGGCATCGTTAGTTGCCTAGGTAGGTAGCTAGGCTCGTCGGTTCGTCTTCGTTGTTGTCATTGTCATTTATCGTCGTTGTTGTTGCTGTTGTGTTGTTGCTCACCGCGGCGGTGACACCAGTCACTGCCTGGCGCAGTGACTGGTGTCGCAGCCCCGGAACAAAAGCTCAAGTAAGTGACAGACAGACTAAGCGAGCAGGCGGCCTACCGACTGTGAGTCTGTCCGTGGCTCGTCAGCTACGTTGATAATACCTTATCGTTACTCCCTCTACCCCGCCTCTTACACTGCCGAATTCTCCTCCCTGACACACGGGGGGGTGCTTCTCCTCCCGCTCCTTGATCTCCTTCTCCTGCTTCTTCTCTTTCTTTTCCTTTTCTCAATCCTCCAGCTTTTCTATCTTACGTTTTCTTCTCCTAGTCATCGTTGCTGCTTTTACTTTCGTGGAGATCGTTATCGCGCCGCCCTCATCGTCGTTCTTTCGCCTTTGCTGTGGTACGACAACTTTTTCTCCATCTTCAACGCCCAATTCACACTCGACGCTGTCACCTTTTCCACTGGGCTGGCTGTACCCTCCCGCCCCCCTGTTCCCCTATTCCCCATCGCGTCTCCATCCGCCCATCTAGTTTTCTCTTGATCTTCTGTGGTCTTCCACCTTTCTTTGTAAACCCCCTCCTCCTCTCTTGCTATATATATATATATATATATATACATACATACATATACTTGTCTCTCCCTCTACTTTCAGTTACTTTCTCTATTTCCCTCCTCGGACGGCCCGGTTCGCTCACACTTCCAACCCACTTATTGCTTGGCCAGTTCTTTCGTCTTTACAAAGGCTGTGCGTTCTGACAAAGCCGAAACTCTTATTATCTCTTTATGTCTTTGCTTTCCTTCTCTCTCACACACACTCTCTCTCCCTCTCTCTCCTGCGAACGCTTTCCTTTCCTTTTCTTTCCACTTTCCCTTTTCACACATTGTCTCCCTTTCTCTCACTGTTTCCTCTCTTCTTTTCTACCGAAAGCCCAGAGTAGTCCCAGCTCGCTGCCTCTATACACCGTTGACGCCGGCTTCGTACCACCGCTAGCAGGGCAGCTCGGGGTTTGCCGCTTCGTTTGTGAACCTGGCTTGGCCTGGCCTGGCCTCGGCCTTTTGCTCGGTCGCCAAGCCTCATTCGTGCCGGCTTGCCTTCTTCCTCTATTGCCCTGAACAATATTGAGATAGCGACAGCGACAAAGCTGCTAGTAGTGGCAGCCGCAGCAGCACCACCACCACGGCTGCCACCAGCAGTAGCTGACGCCGCTTATATTGGCCGGCCCCAAGCAACGCGGCGACCGCCCGTTGACTCTCGGCCGAGAACGAAGCTTTACCCTCAGATGGCCGCCCTCAGGGGAGGGCGATTGCCCCACTCCCCTCTCCTTCTCTTTCTTTCTAGCTGTCTCTCTTTCTCTCGTATCTATCCCCCCCCCTCTCTCTCTCCTCCTCCACCTCTGTGTGTCTTGGCTCTAGGAGGTCTGGTTTCTCCAATAACCCCTAAGATTTCCCCCGGCAACCAACCCTAAAATCCACCCAGGACCAATCTCCTTCCATGGTCCCAGCCCTGGGCCCGGATTTGGACGGGCTCGCCGCCGCCGCTGCTGCTGCTTGGACGACGGGTTTGTCCTCCCACCCTTCTCCTTATTTCATCTCCTTCATCCCGCCCTGCACGCTTAGAGTCTGAAGTTGAAACGCAGTAGTCAAACGATTGACGAGAGCCGTCGACTACCCCCCTTCCTTATTGTCCCTACTTGTGATGTGGCAAGCGACCGCCCGCCAACACCCCCGCCGCGGACCTCAGCTGATTGCGGTACGAGCGACTGTGGTGACGACGATGACTTTCTTCTAGCCCAATATGAGCAGGAACAGTCCTAGGTCACACACATATATATATATATATATATGGCGTAATCTGGGTGCGTATTCCGTGAATTTTAACTGCCCCGTTTACAAAATTGCTGGTGACTAACAGGCCAAAAAGTGCAGCAAAACGCCATTATATGCCCTTGGGAGTACCTGCTCGTCTGTTAAGAAAACTAGGGGCCGAGATCGGATGGATTGGTTCAGCACTCGTTGAAGATATCTTACCATATATACACAGACCCTATTAGATGCTAATTTGTACATTTCTTGTGAGCTGTATAATACCACAACAAGAGCGGACTCAGTTGTTTTTTTGGCTTGTTTACAACCAAATACTTGGTTTTCCATTCCGTGACTTCGTTGTTTTTTGGCAAAGTTATGCACCTAGGGAGTATATATATATATATATATATATATATATATATATATATATATATATATATATATATATATATATTAACTAACCTTTATATTTAACTGTCTCTAACTTGTTGAACAGATGCGTATGCCGCAGTTTGCGAACGGAGTGATAACCGTCACCGTCTGCTTTGAAACTAAATACCGAAAAACTGCATTCGTCGTGCGAAAGCTGGCCTTTATGGCGGTGTTGTTCAATAACGCGCCGCCGCGGCAACCTTTGAACGAGCTCTTTTAAAGACTTTTATGCGCAAATCAGTTCAATTTTGTGGGGGCTCTCTATATCCCATACTCGCTCTTTCTATGGAAAACGACCCTGACGTGGGTAGATTATCAACGCTTAAGTGTAAAGCGAAGCGCCGGTGTGTCACTCTAGGTTCCTCGCTGGAGTGCAATCACCCAGACTAACGTCGAGGACGGGGTGGTTTCCTGCCTCACTGCGCTTCGGACCAGTTTAGCGTCGTGCTGAGGTAATCAATCTTCGCGCCATCTGCTCAGCTTGACAACTGGGCTGGCAGTAGGCTAGTTGCTGCTTTGCCCGCTCCTCACTTTACCGGCTGACACCACTTATTAATATTGTAATTGGTAATAATATTCATATTATAGACAGGCAGCTATATATGTGTATATATATATATATATATATATTGTTCGTAGCCATCTTATAGCCTCTAGTCTCTTCTGACCTTGCGTAATGCGTCCTGCTATTTATCGTGTATTGTATTTACTTCCATACAAGAAGTTTGTGCAATAATTATTTTTTATTATCAAAATAATAATAATAATAATAATAATAATAATAATAATAATAATAATAATAATAATAATAATAATAATAATAATAATAATAATAATAATAATAAATTATTATTATAACTGACATGTACAACCTAGATGCATATATCACTCTTTTTTAAGAGGAACGCTTAGAGCGGCAGCATAAGCGGACATGTTGAGATAGCTGGACTTTCCCCAACAGTCCTTATGGCAGCTTGGTCACTGACTCTCAGGTCATTCGTCATGGCCTCATGGTTTATCAATTATATTCAATGAACATAGCTCAAGCAAGTTCGTCAACAACAGGGATCCAATCGGCGAAACGCCGGCAGATGACAATCTTGACTAGCGGGCTAGCTCCCATGAGCACGCCGCCACTTATGCTGAGATGGCTGCCCTTTCTATTAAGGCCATTAATACGTTTCACCTGTGAATAATTCACAGGGCCTTTTCACCTGTGACTGATTCACAGAGGCAGCAGAGCAGACAGCGCTTAGCTCAGTGGCGCTCTATTACCGAGATCTTTCCTGTCTATAGGGAGTTCTGCTCTTTCTTGGAAACTGACTCCTCAGCTGTTTAACACCTTGCTAAACATTTATCCGTTGGTTTCATCGTAGGCAGCAAGCGTTTGACGAACTTACAAGTCGGGGATGGTTGCAATACGTAAATAATCTTGATGTTTGTCCCTCACTTTGATGTACTGCCATTTTACTAGCCGGCCACTCAAGATAGTGTTGCAACCTAGGTATTAGATGTCAAAGGGACTGCGTAGGTTTGACATTAGATTCGAAACGCCGAGGTAAACGAAGGCTATTAAGCTCTATTGGGTCTTGTACTTGGGCCAGGACGGGAATCCTTGCCGAGCCCTCTGATTTCCTGCTATTGTTATATATATATATATATATATATATATATATATATGCACGCGCGCTATATCGACAGGCTCACTCGTCCCCATCTGCATCTATGAGGGCGTTTCTGCCTCGTTTGCGCGGAGTTGGCAGTCTGCTCTTCTTAATCTCTTGCACAATTGCATTTCACCGTAGCCTACCGTCTATATGGTCGTCTTCACTTCACGAATCATTCGTAGAGCGACAAAAGGGACAGCATCAACAACACGATCCATGGTCATCATATCAGTCCGGCAGTGTATATCACTCTCAACGGCGTGATTCGTTCATGGCCAACTTCTAGCCGCCGTCTTTTGGTGCCGCCCCGATTGTTCACTTTGCGTTGGGTCCGTGGGCTTGCATTGACGCAAATTGTATTTTCCCTCTGCATTCAACACACCCTTTCGTTTTCCCTCTTGCTTTCTTGCTTTTGTTGTTCTTGCTTTGTTGTTTCCTCTCAATTTCTGCTTCGCCTTCTCATTCGCCGTTAGGAGCTCTTTTGACAGCGGTCCTAAATTTCCCCGTTCCTCAGAGAGATACAGCTCACTCGCTCATTGTATCGCTCGCCGCTCTATTGCTGCTCATTGTTCTCGGCCGTTGGATAGTAGCCCCGTTTCTGGAGTTGACCGGGTTCCAGCTCTGACACGTCTTCGCTCCCTTTTCTCTCTCTCTCTCTCTCTCTCTCTCTCTCTGCCTCTCTATTGTGCTTTAATCGGTGGTGGCCCGGTAGACACGGTCGCCCGAGTCGTCTCGTTCGGTCGGCCCTGTGGAGTTGAGGAAAGACTGACGATGTCAGCCCATGTCAGCGCCCGTGCGTGTCTGATAACTGCTGTTGCCGCCTCTGCCGCCGCATCTTACCTTAGGCGTTTCTGGGGGCACTGAACCTTTTCCTCTTTCCTCTATCGCTATATACACTCTGTGCTTGCTCCATCTTTTCTGGCTGGCTGGTAGGCAGAAAACTTCTCAGAAGGCTTCGCGGCCCGAGTCAGCCATCTGCCAGCAGCAAGATCAGCCAGTAACTGCAAATTGATTTCCTTACGCCTTCAATACGGCGTGACGACGATGACCTCGTATGCCCTCGTCCGTTGTGCCGTAGCTGATTGCAGTGATTGCATAAAGATGACGACCGTCATAGCGGATGGTGATATGCAAGCGTTAAAGTTGTTTCGTAGAGTCATGACCAGATCGCATTTTTAATGTACTCACAAATTCGCTAGTACTTACCTACTAGTTTAGTAAGAAGTGCAGTCAAACAACGGCGCAGAAGCCAAGTTTTTCATGTACCTAGATGCACTGTACCTAGAACGGGGCACATCAATAAGACGTGCGCCTGGCGCGTAGCCTGAGACATTCACAATGGGGCGGCTGCGCCGTATTTGCGGCTGGCATCGTCACCTCTCTCTAGTCCGCCCGGACAAAATCGTCAAATCCCACGGGACTGTTTTGCGTAGCGGCCGTGTCTGCAAAGTACTCTCAAGCACATTCACAAAGCGCCTTACGGATCTCCTGACACCACAGGCTTTCCTTCCACATAAGCAGCATGGCGCCAAGATTGGGACTTCTACGGTCTCAGCTTTTGAAGTACTTCTTGAGCAGATTACAATCTCAGCAAACCGGAAAAACGTCCTATGTTAGCGTTTTTGCTGATTGGAAATCTGCTCTTGACATCCCATCCCGTGATATTGCGCCTTGGAGAAGCTGGGACAGGTTGGAGTTAGACCGCAAATGCTTAGTCTACTCAGTGCACTTCTTCAGCCTCAGCCCATTATTCATAACGTTGCGATCTGCCACGCATCGCGAAAGAGCGACATCATGCAACAGTCTTGATCCTGCTCTACGCAGATGACCCGGTTATATCAAGTAAAGTTCGTGCCGATCTGCAGGTTGCGTTTTGCACATTTGATCAATATTTCACGGCTATATATATATATATATATATATATAATTTACCGGGTCATCTGCATAGGGCAGGATCATGACGCTCTTTTGCGATGTGCGTATATATATACATATATATATATAAATAATTTTTGTTCTGTAAGATTGAATATTATATTCATATTTACATTTCTCAAATTTGCATAAAAAGTTCATTCTAGGAAATAAATAAATCAACCACCAGCGGCGGCGATAATTCGACGAGTTTGACTGCCAACAACGGTGGAAACGTTCGGGCAGTCGTAGGTGGCTCCGGCTTTTGTGGCCGCTGTTGTTTTTCTCTCTCTCTCTCTCTACCAAGTCGAACTACTTAATTACTAGAGTTAGTGCACTATTAGTTCGTGTCTGTGTGACTGTCTGTTCGTTCATCGGTCTGCCTCTCTCTATCTGTGTATGTCTATTTGTCCATTTACCACTATTGATCGATACGTGTGGTGTCTGTATGGTGATGACCTAGTAGTAGTAGTAGTCATCGTGGTTGGCACTGTCGTCTTTTTGTGCGCTTGTGTTCGTCTGCTTTTCTTGTTTGCTTGTTTATGTATTTGTTTGTTTGCTTGTTTATTTGTTCGTTTGTGTGGCCAGCTGTGTGTCTGGGGGTCCGTCCGTCCTTCAGTCAGTCCATATAACTGTTTGTTTTGGGTTCCATCCGTCCATCTACTGGTCTGCTTTTTTATCGTTTGTTCGTTCGTATGCCTGTGTGTCTGTCCGTCCGTTGACGGTTGTTCTGTCGTTTGTCGGTCTGTTTATTCGTTGGACTGTCGTCCCTTTGTCCGTCCACACGCCTGCTCCATAGTTTGGTCTGTCCGTCCGCGTGTCTGTTCGTCTGTCCTTCCATCCGTCTGTCCGTTTGGAGCGTGCGAGAAAGAGAGAGATGCCGTACGCCAGAGGCGAGATAGAGGAGAGAGAGAGAACGTGAGACAGAGAGAATCATTGCTTAAGCGGCAGCAGTCGCGGATCTTCAGGACGGCGGTAGTGATGGCCATGATGAACGAGCGTAGTGACGGAGGCGAAGCTTTGGGGGAGGGAGCTGGTTGACTGACTGACTTGCTGGCTGGCTTGCGTGACGCATCTACTTACGTACGTATACACGTCCGTCCGTATGTACGTACGAATGCACGCTTATTCGACGCGACTCGTCGTGCAGCCGTTTCTGCTTCTGCTGCTGTTACACGCAGCAGCGGCGGCGGCGGCGGCGGTGGTGACCGAGGCCGCAGTGAGTGGAAGAGTAATCGCTACAATAATCGCCGGAGTCGTCATAGAGAGCGCTGGAGTCGCTAGATCAGTCAGTCGGCAGTTTGGCAACGGCACGAGCGACAGCAGCACCAGCACCAGCCGCAGCGGCTGAGAGCCCTTGCACTTCCCTGCAAGGGGTTCAGGGGGGTTTAGCGCCGGGGGTGCAGTAGCAGCAGCCAGGGGAGGGGAGACGTTTGCCATGTGCTTGGAGTATGTTTGCCACCACTGTCGCAGCCGCTATTGCGGCTGCGGCTGCTGCTGCTGCCAATAGTCGCTATTATTATTGCTTCGTTCTGAATGCAGGCAGCGCAGCTTTAGTTGACAGCGGTGGCGGTGGTGGCGCTGCTGTCGGCGGCGGTGACGGTCACTGTCGTCGTCGTGGTCGTCATCGCCATCATCAGCGTCGTCGTCGTCGTCATCATCATCATCATCATCATCATTATCATCATCGTTGTCGGTCGTCGCTAGCGCCACCGCTACCGCCGCCGCCGCCGCTTCGGCTAACGTTGTTACTGCTGCTAAATACTGGGCGGAGTTTTGCCATCGGCGGTTCCCAGGCAGGCCGCTGCCATTTGAACTACTACAATGAGCTTCTAATGATGACAATGACGATGATGATGATGATGATGATGACCGTCGTGACGGCACTAATGGTGATCATGGCGGTCGGTGACGACGACGATGATGATGATGATGATACTGCTGATGATGTCGATGATGGTGCTGCTGATGATGACGACAAAAGCGGCAATTTTAGCTCTGAATGATGGTGCTCATTGTGATGATAATAATGATGATCATGATGATGATGATGAGATGATTCAAAATCTGCAACTGATGATGATGTTGCTACTGCTGCTGCTGCTGCTGGCGATGATGATGATGATGATCGTGATGATAATGATGATGGTGATGATGATGATCGTGACGATAATGATGATGATGATGATCGTGACGATATGATGATGATGATGGCGACGACACTGGTGAATGTGATGATGATGATGATGATGATGATTATGATGATGATGATGATGTTGCTGCTGCTGCTGCTGACGGCGGCAATAGTAATTGTAGTAGTTGCAGCGGCGGCGGCTGTACAGGGACTACCCGTATGTCTGCGTGCGCGCGCGCATCGACGCGCAGCCCAATCGGCGCAGCCAAGACAACGACGACGGCAGCGGCGGCGGCGGCGGCCGCCTGCAGCAGCAGCAGCAGCAACGGGGGGGGGCGGGCCCAAGAAGTTGCTCCGCCCATGCGCGAACTTAGCGCTAGCAGACAGGCAGGGAGACGGCTGCATGAACAGCTCCGCCGCCGCAGCCGCCAGCGACAGCAGCAGCAGCAGCAGGATAGGCGGCAGGAGCCAACAGGAGCAGAAGAAGCAAGCAGCTGTAGTATGAAGAGGAAAAAGCAGGAGCCCCGTAGTAGTTGTCGTAGTAGCAGTGCATGAGTCGAATCAGCGCGACCGCCGCCGCCGCTACTGCTGCTGCTGCTGCTGTTGTTGACACCGAACGTGGAGAACAACGGTAGCGCTAAACCAACCAGCCATCAAAGCAAGAGAGAGAGAGAGCGAGAGATAGGAAGAGAGAGAGGGATAGAGAGAGATAGGGAAGAGCGTGAGCGAGAGAGAGAGAGAGAGAGAGAGGAGAGAGACAAACGGACAGACAGGCGGACACTCAGATGGACAGACAGATAGACGGGCGGTTGGGCGGGCGGTCGGTCGGTCGAACGAGCCAACAGCCGCCACCGTTACCGCCACCGCCATTACTAGCAGCAGCAGCTACCCGGGGCCAGAGAAGACAGGCAGTTGTTGTGGCCGTCGCAGAATACGCGCAGCTGATGACGAGGAGCTGATCTGATGCAGCAGCTAGCTCTGCTTCGTTCACAGCTTCACTTTTGTAGCTGCTACTGCTGCTGTTGTAGCTGCTGCTGCTGCTCAAACAATGAAACAAACGAACGAAAACAATACTGCCAAAAAGGATAGACAATAACAACAGCAGAAGCAGAAATTGAACTGGCTGAACTCGCAGCTGAGCCAGCCAGCCAGCCAGCCAGGCAGCGTCGACGTCGTGGTGTCTTTGTTTTGTCCAGTTTTTAGGCTGAATTGACAGACCGCAGCAGTCGCTGATTGTACGTAAACCTGCTGCTGTTGCTGTTGTTGTTGTTGTTCTTATTAGCGTTATTGTTGTTATGGTGATGGTGATTTTGTTGCCGTTGTTGTGGTGTAGTTGTTGTTGTTGTTGTTGCCGCTGTCCTCCTAAACGTGTAAACGTGGCGTCGTGCTGGCACAGTGCTCGTGCCGTAAACGTGACATAGTGTGGTGATCGTGAACGTGCGAGTGGCAATAGGAGGTCATGGTAATGGTGCAACACAACAACAACAACAACAACAACAACAACAACACATACACAACCACGTAAAATAACGTACTACCACAGAAAACAACAACAACAACAACAACAAAAACAGGAACAACACAGGCATACAACAGCGGCAATCGTGTAACAACTGAACCGTGACGACCCACAGCCACCAAGTTTCGGTTGTCCTCGTCGATGTCATCAGAGACTCGGTTGAGCAAGGAGCGCAACCGCAGGCTAAATATATATATATATATTATATATGCTTCGTGTTTTTCTACTAAGAGGAAATAAAAGGCTTTGTTTACACCAGTAGTAAACCGGTTCGCCACAGCGACAACAATAACAATAAGGGGAAAAATAAGAACGACACCAACGAGTAAGAAGAATTGTTGTTGCTGTTGATGATTTCACGGTTGATTAGTTAACTCTCTCATTTACGTGGTGGACGGCGAGGGATTTGTGCTTTCTCTGGTCTTTTATGTGAATATCGTGTGTGTGTGTGTGTTTGTGTGTGATCTGCTATTTGTGAAGTGTGGGAGCGGGCGTTTGCCTCGTACCCACAACAACACAACAACAGCAGGAACAACAACAACAGTAGCAAGGCCAGCAATGGCAACAACCATTGGCAGTGGTAATGTAGCGTTACTAGAGCGTTCCACATGCAACAACAAATATAGCGCTACGTCAGAAGCACGTCTACAAACATACTAGAGAAAAGAGCTTAAGAAGACTGCTTCATACCGACTCCGCCGTTGTTGTGACGTTGTTACAGTGGTTACAGTTGTGATCGTTGTCGTCTTCTTTTTTTTGTTGGTGCTCTGGCTGTGAATCTTGTTGCTCTTGTTCTTGCTGTTGTTGCTGATCATCTGCAGTGCAATGACTACACATGCTTATGGTTAACTATGTGTGGCTAGATGTGACACGGACGTGGACGACAGAGAGCGAGGATCATTAGAAAAGCCACGACTGCAGATCCAACCACCATCACTACAACAACACAACAACAACAGCAACAATAACAAGGCAACAACGTCGGTTACAACAAACACAACAAACACGTTAATTGTGTTAGATCCCTTCTCGAAATTAACCACCGGCCATCCGAACAGGGTGGCAGAATATGCAGACAGTGTTAAAAGCGGCTGCAACGTGCGTCGTTGTGGCACATCGCCTACCCAAAATCGGCAGAAAGCAGGCGACCAACGTCAACCGGCTGAGTGCGCGATCTATTGTCGGTGGTGGTGGTGATGTTATTGTTGTTGTAAGTTGTTCTATTGAACTCTCGTCGCTTGTTACTTCTTTGTCCTGTTTTTCCGTCTGCCCAGTTCGGTATTCGGCGGCAGCAGTTAGGAGTTCTATGCAGGGCGTGTTGCGCGTGGCTCTTGTGTATCCGGGACGTGCAGGTGAAAGTTGTGCGAAGTGCGAAGGTCGATCCTCGTCGTTGTGGTCTTAAGCATCATAAGCAGCAGCATCTTCATCAGAGCATCGTGCTATTCTCATCATCATCATCGAGTGCTCGAGTGCATTTGAGTATAGTGGCTTGAACTGTGCTGTGCTGTGTTGTGACATCAAGTTGGGGTGACAAGCTTCCCCCTCACCCGTCCTCCCGATCTACCCATCCATCCACCCCACTCCCCTTGTCGGGGAAAAGAAGCGACGACATCCCATCACATCGCGAGAGAGCGGCCCGAAGCACGTGCTAATACTACGATGCGTGTGCTGCCCGAGGCGCAGCAGACCAAACCAGAGGCAGGGAGAAGAAACTCTGAACCCCAGAATACAGTTACGCGAACGCGCGAACGGGGGCTGCGACCTCCAGAAGGCGCGTCGAACCACCAAGACCAACGCAAAGGGAGACAGCGAGAAAAACGAGGGGAGGTGAGAGAGATCGGTAGCTTACACACGATTGTACGTCGCGCATGACGCGTTGTGCCTATCACCAGATCTAATGAACTACCTAACGCCGCGCTCCATTATGATCCAGACGCAGTGTCTGCAAAACGGCTACAGCCGGCCGAATAGCCACGGTAGCACCATCAGCAATATTACCAGCAGACCAACAACAACAACAGCAGCAGTCACAACACAATAACAACCACAACAACAACAACAATAGCATAACAATCATCTCCACCACCACCACACGACCGTCACAGAAATCGTCAAAGATCTCGTTTCGGTCGCCTCGCTGCTGCGCCGTCGTCACCTCTATGAGCAGCAACGAGGGGCATGCGCGACCCGCTCTCGGGACTCGGATTCCGACGTGCAC